>JXPQ01038289.1:7405-27819 GCA_001014675.1 Ephydra gracilis
ATATTTACATTTTTACGTAAAATATAAAAATCAAATTTCAAATGTACATTTTTACGCACAAATTTAGCATCTTAAATTTACGCCAATTTATACAATCTACGTAAAATTTACATCTGTAAAATATAAAATTTTATTTAATCCGTAGTTTTGCTTTATCGCAATCGTGTTATTTCTGAAAAATATGCTTAAAATTTTACGTAATAATGGAAATATCAACCTATCGTATTAAATGTTGAAGAAGAACGTATGAATTTAAAAGGTGTGGTGAGAAATTTTGGGCGCATATACCTGAAAGCACTAGCTGTTTCGCATATAATATTACTGTTACGTTATGTTTGTTACAATTGGTGGATAAATTCATTCAAAAATTAATGTTACCGCTCATGCTTTATGTGTGTGCTGCGATCGGTGAATCTGCGATGGCAATATTGACATTCAAATGGTTTCTCTCCGGTGTGGGTGCGCATATGTGCCGTCAAATTGCATGCCGCATTGAAACGCTTAAAGCATAACCTATTCAAATAGACAATAATACAAATTAAAATTCGAATAGTTGAAAAATATAAACTGCTTACTCGCACTCGAAATTCTTTGGTTGGCGATGTGTACGCATGTGGTAATTCAATAGGCTACGGCTTGTAAAACCATTGCCACACACTTCACACACATGAAAATTGACTGGCGCATGTGTATTGTAGCTGTTTTTACGTGTTTGCGCTACTGGTGATAATATCGGCATTGAGCAAACACTATTCGGTTGGGTATCCTGAGATTTCAGCTCTATTATGTTATTTGATCTTAAGCCACAACCATCCTCATCGTCAGGTGTATCCTCCTCCTCAGCCTCAACATTATCATTATCAGGCAATTCATCAACTATGTACTCTATATGCTCATTGTAGGTTATGTTCGTTCTTTCATCCATTTCTATTTCATCCTCATCATCATCTATGAATTCAGCTTCGTCCATATTTATCAATTCCAGCGTATTTGTTGAATCAATATCCTCATCATTATCACTTTTATGTTGTATATATTCTTTCTTTATGTCCTCCTCATTTAAAACAAAGTACATATCTAATGTCGGACGATTGTCACCGTCGGCCTCTGTGGTATTTGTATGCTCCTGTGAGTCCTCCTCAAAGTTGGCCACACTATTTGTATGCTGTACACTTAATGGCGATTTTAGTTTTAGCCTTCTCGGCGTTACACTTGTGCTGCTACGCTCATCAGCAAGTATGCTTAACGCATCTATACTACATTCGGAGCTAATTGGATTTAAATCTGTCGAATGCTTATCAAATTGCTCTGTCAATCCTTCCTCATCTTCATTCTCAACGAGCTGTTGTTCGTGTTCCTCCACCAGCATATCGCTAATGTGTTGATCACTGTAATGTGACTGTGCCTTCGGTGACTTGTAGGTTGTTACAGTTGTGGAGTTGGCCACATTCTTTTTCGGCTTGTTACCAGTGTGATTGTTAAAATGCTGTGTACTAGTAGTATTCGATTCAGTATCCTGCTCTTTCTTAATTCTAACAGGTATTTTCTTTCGGGAGCCACTACTAACTACAACAGAACTGGAAACACTACCATTCCCACCACCACCGCTGTCATCCAAGTCCACATCACTATCAAATTTGTGTTTGTTGTTGTTGGTGGGATGCTCCGGAGTTTTGGTTGAAACAGCTTGCTCAGCTGCAGCATCCTCCTTCGACTGCCATTCATTTGTCTCCTCTGCTATGTCTTCGAGCGAATTGCAAACATCTTCATGTTTCCGTTTTAAACGAAATAATGAAGTAGCCGATTGTGTACGGTGCAGCACTGATTTTAAATACTTATCCGATTTGCGACAATTCACGCGCAAATTTGCGGCACTTTTGATCGTATTAAAACAACGTGAGCAAACTTTGTCAGGTAAACTATCTTCTTCTTTTATCTGTTCGATAAGCAAACACTTTATTCATACTTCAGTCAAATATTGTGCATATTTACCACTACTCCTGTTATGTCGTAAATCTGCCTGGCCAAGCCTTTATCTTGAAAGATTGGCTTCAACGGATCTGCTGCTGTTTTTGGTTCTTCTTGCAGGCAGATACGACATACATTCCATTTAATTGATATTTCCATTATTATTTGTAATGCAGGAAAACTAAATAATTTTGATAGTAAAACTTAACTTATCTCATGAACAGAAAACTACTACTTATTTTTCAATATTTGATATATATTTTACTTTTAACAAAAATCGAAAACAAATAAATACAAATTGTCTAAGTAATTTGCTTAAAAAAAAATAGAAAAAAGCGTCTTCACAAGTACACAGTGTTGTATAACACAGGCACAATATTTTCATTTTCAAAGCAAACAAAAAATCCCATCGCACTCTTCGATGTACTTCATTTTTTCAAATATGAAAGGCATCACAATATGCCAGCGTATTTGGAATTTTAAAAAATAATTATAGTAGTGAAAAAATTGAAGCTTAGTATGATTTTTAACGGAATTTCGCTACAATTCCCTGGTATTTAGTTGTGTACACAAAAAACCTATGTACGAAAGGCCAGCAGCTGTTGTAAAGGGAACAGATGCTTCTGTGTATTTCACATTTTATATTTGACAAAGTAAAATTATAGTTTTTTTAAAGAATTTTACATTTGAATTCCAGAAAATTGATAAATATGAAGGAATGAATTAAAATATGCCTTAGTGGCCCCACAAACTTATGGTATATTTCTTAAAAATGCAATAATAATTCTGTTCAGTGTTGCCGTTTTGATCAAAATTGTTTGTTTTTTTTTTTCAAATTTCGACGACCACTTTTTGACGTAGTTAAAAATTCATATCAACTGTATTTTGAATTTGCACTAAAAAATATATATGTTGTGATTTGAATTAATTAGAGATTTACATCAAAAAGCGATTTAAAAAAAATATGATTTTAAAATGGCTTCGTTTCGTTACCGTTGACATTTTCGCTTGCTTAAAGTTCAACTCTCAGCATGCTTTTATTTTTGTCTCCAAGTACTTAGTCATAACGGTACTTTTATGTATTTACCCAAAAGCAAGGACAAACAAATTTACATTTGAAAATGATTTAGCAAATTTTTTCTCAATCGACCGTGTGTATTAATGCAAAGGGTTAAAGGGTGTGTTGTACTCATGAAGTGACTCGTCTGATCACAGCTAGTTAGAAGCCAGCAATTGCCTTTTAAAGCCACATCAAACTTGGTTAGCATTGTGGGGTTCATCATGTTTAATTATGGGTAGTGCACCAACATCCCGTGGTGAACATATTTTCAGTAATTACAAGGGTAATGTAACTTCACTTAAAGAAGTGCGATGGCCAGGAGAGGGTTTTCTAAAGCGAACAATTTGAGGCAACTATTACACCGTGTCGCTAGTTTTGCAGTTGAACGTTTTGTTGCCAAAGAAATCTATGATCAATTTTTTAATAATAGCATTTGATAAACATGGCATTATCTTCGATGATAGAAACGAGGTTCTCTAAAAGAAAAGCCAATTTAAAAATGTTTTTGGGAACTTCAATGTCAAACTGTGCGGGGAAGACAATAAGGGATAACGGCTTTAGGCTGATATTCTTTGCCACAAAGCAGAACGTTATCATCTTTAGTAACACATTTCAGTAATTCGATATACAGAAATAGTAGTCGTCATATCCACAGAGATGCTATCAAATGTGGTATCCGCGCGATTGATGGAAAGCATGAGTCAGACATTTCAAGCATGCGTACCAAAAGGGGTTCCAACATTAATTCCGACCACTGTGTTATCGCTACCGCGGTAACAATGCGTATTTAGGTAAACTAGCTGGCCCGACACCGCACCCAAAATAATGCGACGTCCAAACGCTCCAATAACAAGCGACTGCACAGATGTTTTCTTACAGACTCAATGAACTTCTTCCACCTCTTTTATTATACGATGTCAACGTGCAGTGCCGACACATTACTGATAGTATGCAGAGTACTGTTCCGGAAGATTCCTTCCGTAGACTCTGAAAACCCACGTGGTTTGAAAAAGAATGTCGGAAAGCAACAATCGAAAAGATGTTGAGATCTACAGTCACACGTTCTGCCTACGAGAAATACTATGAAGCAAGTTGAGATGATAAGTTACTCTTCATGCGGAAAAGCATGAGTTGATGAAAGCAAGGTATGAAGACATCGAGATGTATTTCAGCAGAAATGTGGCTTCGAAATTTTTAAATATGACATAAGATTTGCAGACCGTACCTGCGTTGAGCGGAACTGTGTATGGTCACCTGGTGAAGCATGACAAAGTTACTTTAAGCTGACGCTAACAATTTCAACAACAACACTCCCTCAAAGTACTTCGTCGGTGCCACCACTCACTACGTTGTGAGTGTGCAGCAATTTTGAGCAGCAAATAGCTAAAGTCCAACAAGGCAGCCGCTTCAAATGGCCTACCAGTAGAACTGTACAAAGAAATTAGTGAAATGCATTCACGATATCATCTACAAAATATCGTCAAAGGAAAGCAAGCGAACGAGTAATATTTTTCTCTACCAAGTATCAATGCTTCAATATACGGGAGATGACAGAATCTACCGTATTTACTATAAAATTAGCTTCTTTAATATCGTCTATAATGTCCTCTCCAGTGTCGTTAGCCAAATGTGAAAAAATTTATTGAGTCTTCAAAGTGCGATTTCCGACCTGTGAAGACTAATATCAACCAGATATGCACGCTCTGCCAAATCGACCCATGACCAGCAATTAGACACGTTCCACCCAATTACGGTTTTTATGGTCACTTTTGACTCTCCAAAAAGGGATCACCTATACGGCGTTCAATCAACACGTGGAATTTCTCTTCCTGGTTTACTATAGGCTCAGTTTTACAGTACCACTCGGAAAACAGAAACCAGAATATATGAGGCGTTCGAAATGCCAGTCGTGCTGTTTGGGGTTGAGACATGGACGGTTTTAATGGCTGATGAGCATGCACTGCTTATTTAGGACAGAAAAATCGTATGTATAGGAAAAGGTGTTTCACGATGTCTTACGTTGTGCTAGGAATTCGAGGGGTTCGACGCTACATAATTAAGAAGCGAAAACCTGCACCAAATGTTAATGGCCAATTAAGCAAATCAGTGTGGGATTTGAATAGTGGAATATAATAACCATCTGTCAAGGAAAATAAGAATCTCGGGCTTTTGTGGTCATAAAATTTTTGTAATTAATATGGACACAAAAGGGAATGGTTTGACAAAGTGAGCTGGTCAGCAGATTACTGATTTTGATTGAGAAGGATATTTTCGCAATGCTGTTGCAGAATTGGAAAGGGATCGTAAAAAGAGACATATAAGTACTGAGAATATCATTGCTTAGACGCAGTTTTTACCATGACAATGAAGTAGAACAATTCTATCTATGTTCCATATCGTGAGGTGAAAGAAAGAAATACTTAAAGAGTGAATACGAGATGGGACCATATATTTGTGTCTATATTCTGATAGACCACTTAAAGATATATGCGATGTGCTGGAGAGGACACTGAAATTAAAATTAGTATTTCATTGTCTTTGAAGTTTTTAAAAGTAACCCGCAATAGCAGATTTAATGACGCGTTGAATGTCTGATAAATATATAGTCTAGGTTGCTCTTGACCGATAATATTACGAAACTAGGTAAAGGTTAAGGCTTAGGCCGCCAGTGTAAAAAGCAACAAAGTAGTTTAAATTTGTAAATTATGGCAAATTTTTCAAACCCCCTTTTTGTGGACTACATAGGTGTGTGATTTAAGCGAATCATGCATGTTTCTTTCTGGTATGCAAATTGATTATATTTGTTACCTCAATGCTGAAATATCGTAAAATTGNCCATGGATCAAAAGTACGTACATTAATTATATATATGTTCATTTAACAGTAGATTATTATAAAATTTAAAAGAGGATTTTGCATGTTTAAGCAGTAAAGCCTCTTGTGGTACACCTGGGTATATTGGCGGTACTGCTGATTCCAATGCAATTCAGCCAATCTTGGATATACACATTAATTATATTCACTTTTATAAAATTAAAATGATAATTCTGCGTATATCAGCATTGAAGCCTTTATGGAGACCAGATAGGTGTACTAGGGGTACCTCTAACTTTCATCCAATCAAGCACATTTTTAGTACACACATTGATTATATTTATGATCGCTCATTAATGAAATTTCGTGAAATTTAAATGATATCTCTTGATAATTCTGCATAAAGCCGCTTTTGGGACTCTATACGTATATTGGAGGTTTCTCTGATTTTTATTNGAACACGAATAGAAAATTTGGTTACCCGCTTAATTTCGATATTTCATTGAAGATCATCAGTAGGCTTTCGTCCGTAATTTTTAATAAAAAGGTGTACTGGAGGTACACGAAATGTTAGTCGAATCTTAAGCAAACTAAAACGTTTATCGCTAGGTGGTCTTCCTAGGTTTTTCATACGGACGGATGGACATATATGGCTTAATCAATTCCAGTAGTGATGTTGTTCATAATGTATGTATGTATTTTTATAGATCTCCAGAGTCTGTTACTGAGTGACCAAAAGTAATATACACTTTGCCGATGTTTTTAAAAAGGAGTTTCAAATCAAATCATGATGCACAAATAATATATGGTCATATAGTTGATAGTGAACTCAGCACTTGAATATGGCCTTTAATGAAAAGTCGTTTAGCAAATCAGTCCCGTAAGCCGCACAAATGAGAATTCAAAATATTAACGACTGCTGGAACGTCTAGATTTCTTTTCGATTATATGCTAGTTGCTGATGAAGCCACCATCTTCGAATGTAAATTTATGATTGGCATAACGTTTTCCCCACCAGAAAATTTAAAAATTTTCTAAACAGTGTATGGTTAAAAAAACCGCTATTCCCATGTCAAATACCCAATACGTACAACTGGGCAATTAAGAGACACAATGAAATACGGACAGATGTAATGGGCCATTGGAAGAAATAAAACCTAGTTACATGAAATCATTAAAGGACATCTAATTTAAGTGCATAACAGTTAGGATTGACACGCTCATAGGCTAATACACTGATAACCCAACTAGTATTAAATCCAAATAATTTTTAGTTAACACTAACCTTCAAAAGACTCGTGTAAAATTTATACAACTGTCGTTCTATTCGTGTGTGGCATAAAGCATTTTGAGTGAAGCAACTTTTGTTAGTTTAAAGAAAATGAATTAAAACGAAACTCGTTTCCTATAAAGCATTGCTTTTTCTGGTAAAAAATGCCAGGACTTGGGGTTTGATAAACATTATTGGGTTGGGGCACCAGTGTAATCAACAATTGAAAAGTGCTTTGCTCAGTTTAAACGGGGCGAAATTAATACCGGTTGAATGCCAATACAGGGGCTGTTACCGACGAAAATATCAACAATGTTCAAAAAATAATTTTAAATGGCATCAAATAGAAATTGATCGAGATCTCCGCATAAGGATTTGGGTATGCGAAGCAAGGTGCCAAGCGAGCTCACACTTCTAAACAGTGTTTGTAGCTGCTCCATCATAACGAACTCCAATTAATGCGTCTATACGCGACAATGGACGATACTAGTATCTATCCTTTCTCACCAGCATCAAAACAATCTTCATCTGAGTGGACTACACGTACCAATGTACCAACTGCAAAATATGCAGACAGTCGGCTGCCAAGGTTATGGTGTCAGCAGTTTGGTATGCACATGGTGTTATAAGTATCGTTTATCTTCAAAAGGGAAAACACATCAACAGCGACTATAACGCAGCATTATTGAAACTTTTGAAAAGAAACATCTCAAAAAAGAAATTGCTATCAGGCTAATGCACCGCGTCCCAAAGCATTCAAAACAATGGCAGAATTACACGAATTTAACTTCGAATTGATTACGTATTTATCGTATTCCTCACAACTCACCCTAAGCGACTTTTTTGTTTTCTCAGACCTGAAGAGATTGATCGCTGTAAAGCAATTTGATCCCGATGAAACGGTTATCACCGAAAATGAGCCCTATTTTGTTTTTCTACATTAGCCTACAAACTTTTCAGCTCAACTGTTATACGCCGCGGATGGAGAGGGGATTTGTCTTCATCCTCATTATCGTATGAAGATAATATTGTTCCTCCAACGACAGTAGGTTGATTAGTCCATCGTCTTTATGACTAAAGATTTTTGAGTGCATGCACATTTCGGCGCCATTCCGCAAGTGTCAATACTTCTCTTAGCGCTTAACGCGCCTCTAAAAATGAAGGCAATTTAAACGACTCTTCACTCTCTGCAATATCTGAGATTTTCCTCTAATCACGATCGACCAAAAAATAGCAAGATTTTGTGGTCTTAGAGCTTCCCTTTAAGCATGGCATCGTCCACATCAATATGTTCACAAGGGCTTATTTTTTATGATTTTGAAGTTCGTGGCACACAGTTGTTTGGGTCGAAGTTTATTTTTGTTTTTAATAATTGATGTAAGGGTGCTGAAGGAATTCCTTTGCGACATCTGTAATAATATTTAAATTTTGATTAATTGATAAAGAACTTGAACGTCGCAATAA
The DNA here is from genome assembly GCA_001014675.1 of Ephydra gracilis. Classification (NCBI taxonomy): domain Eukaryota; kingdom Metazoa; phylum Arthropoda; class Insecta; order Diptera; family Ephydridae; genus Ephydra; species Ephydra gracilis. The sequence continues at coordinate 15,982 of JXPQ01038289.1, forward strand.
TTGCAATTGGATGAGCAAACGTAGAATCAATTGCAAAAATTTGCCGTTTCCCTGAAGTTTCTCATGTGAATCAACTCAGCATAATTTAATTTGAGTTCATAGCTAATTCAACGCATATACGCCATATTTTTCAAATATATTATGCTCAAATTAATTCGTAAAAATTCGTACACGGAGGAATTTTTCAATCGGAGGATCTCTATAAATGAGTTAAAATATATGAAAAAACTTAAAAAATCGCAGTGTTTTAAAAAAAATTCGATCGTCGCATTTTAGCGATCCATCCGCTTAAGTAGTTTATTACTCCTCGTATTCTTAACTTTACGTTTACGCTTTCGTTTTGTAACACAATAACGATTACTTACGAAGCTTTATGATAGGTTGACGTTACAAGTTGTCACGTCTACGTACTGTTTTCATAGTAGGGCTACGCAATTTGCCGCAAACGTTTCTGACAAATCAGAAGTACATACTGCGAAACCAGCTGATTGCCTATAGTCCAACTTGAGAGTGTTGATAAATGTTTGTCACTATTGATTAAAATTTGTTTTGAATCAAGAAAATATTCGAATGATTACATTAATTAAATGCATTAGTAGAAAGGAAAATGCGTATTTACAATTTGTGTCGTATATGTTTGGTTGAGGATACAACTGACAAGAAGATGCAACCACTGTTCGACCACAGAAATAAGCTATGTGCCGACATCGTGCGCAAAATTGAAGAATGCAGCGGTGTTAAAGTAAATAAATGATTTAACAACCGATAATATACGATTTAATAATAATAATTAAAAAAACAAACAACTGCAGGTAACGCCAGTCGAAGAGTTTCCTAAAATGATATGTACGGATTGTATTGATTTGCTGAATACGTGTTGTAAATTCCGAGCACTTTGTCAAGCCAGTGAGAGTGCTTTGCTCAATGCGATAGTTAAGGTTGTGCTGAATAATAATTTTTGTTTTTATATACATATATATATTGTTATAAATTCCAGTCTGAATTGAATGTGGAAATAAAGGAGTTAGCGACAAGTAGAGCACCGGGAACACCAACAAGTGATTTGGTGTTTCCAGAATTTATCAACACATCAACGGTGAACTTTGAGGAGGTCTCCAGCCATGTGACAGACAACGATGCGTTTCGTGTAAGCGGTAAAAGTGAAAGTGACGATCAGGAGTTTGTTAGTGGCACAGAGAGTATTAGCGGCGCTGATGACCAGGAGTTCCTTAGTGTTATAACAAAAAAGTCAAAAGTTAGTAAAGCCAAAGCGAAACCGAATGGAAATGCTAAGCTAATGAAAGCAAAGAAAGGTAAATACCAACGTAAACGTGCGCGAGTTCCGCTTAAAGATGCAGCTCAAAGCACCGAACAGACTCCGAAAAAGGTTTTGCCCAATAGGGGACGTAAAAAATTAACAGAAGCCCCAGCGAGCATTATATGTGAAATATGTGGTAATATATATGCCAAACGCAGCCTCCTGAGTATGCATATGCGGCGACACGCTGCAAAAAAGCCATTTGATTGCGAGTGAGTATGAGCTGGAAATGCGCGCTATGCACAGATAATTGATTACTGTTTCATTTTTAAAAGAATCTGCGGGAAAACGTTTGCCTGTCCATCAGAGATTTCACGCCATATACGCATACATACAGGCGAGAAGCCCTATGTGTGTAAGTACTGCGGCAGACGCTTTAACGATCGCAGTACAAATATCAAGCACGAAAGGTTTGTTTTAGCGAAAAGCAATTAGAAATTTAATTAATATTGCCCATTGCATTCAAAGAATTCATACAAACGAACGTCCATTCAAGTGCAAAACCTGCGGCAAATCTTTTTCCTACTCGAACGTATTAAAAAATCACATGTTAACCCACACCGGCGAGAAGCCATTTCTGTAAGTATGAAGGAGTACTAATGAATTGGTTAAATAAATTTCATTAATTACATATTAATCTCTGCTCTGTTAGCTGTGCGGCGTGCAATAAGACTTTTTCGAGAAAACATCAACTGGATCAGCATTTGAGTACCTTAACGCATCAACAAACCGTCAAAAATCTCAACAGTGTCATTCTTGATGTAAAGTCGGAAATGCCCAATGTTATAAACAGGGAGAGTAACAATTTTTTAAAAGCAGCAACTGCAACAGACGTTTTAACGAATACAACATTATTAATAGCACCAACACAACTGCAATCTCACATTTAAATAATAGTTCTTAGACATTGTGCTGTAATTCAATTCGTCATTGCATGCAATCAAGCCATTCTGGTAGCCTCGAGCGTGTATCCGCAATTCCCATGTGACAGACCCAATTATTTAAAACGTTTCTCAATACAGTTATTGTGTAATATTACTTAAGTGATTATTTTATATATAAATGAGCAAACAAAACAATTTTTGAGCTTGTCATTGAATGTGATTGCAAATTGAAAAAGTGAAGCAACGTTCGTACGGTTTTACACGATCCAAATTTCATAGGACCTTTCTCGATTTCAAATGTGTACGAAAAACTTACAAACATTACATCATTCAGCATTAAACAACAGTTCTTTGTATTACATTTTTATGCACACCGTCAATGAAATTAGCATGGGTGTATCGTTTTTGGGCACTAAGAAAGATTTATACCGAAATGAAGTAGTTGCAGTACATGTGCTTGATGTCAAATACAGCAACAATGCGAAATAACATAATTGACATATCAATATTATCAATGCGTTAAATAAAAATGGATGAGATATTTTGCAAATCGGTGGTACCTCCAGTGTAGTTATGTGTGATGGTATCAATTAATGATCAATGCGTCAAATGAAAAAGGATAAAATAGGATATAACGTGAAGCTAACTTATATCGCGTCATGTTCATAAAATCTCTATGGAGATGTCACAAATAGATACTTACACTTTTTGCCATGTAAAATATTTGCGATACTTACTTGCGATTGAAATTGATTTGGATACCACTGCATATGTTAATACTGGTATGGCGCACCCGATATTTTTTGCACATGCTAAAAATTGCTTAAAATTGTAGTTCAAATGACCTACGCATGTTCAATGATATTTTAAAATTCGTATTGACTTTTCATTAATTAAAAAATGGAATTGTTCCGTCCTAAGTCTAAATAATTGCTTGTTTCAATTCCTCTGCGCTGCAACATTTTGCTCTATACACGAACCAGTCTGGTTTATGATTGTCAATATTGCAAAATCTCTAAAACAGTCATCGCGAAAGAGTATTACAAAGAAAAATGTATAGACAATACCAGACCATGTGCAAACAAGAAGGTATTTATTAACTGCCGATAATAATTAATGTGACATGCGGTACTTGCTTAAACTGCAACAAGTGCCTTAATCTGTCAACCAATACGATTGATATTAAATATATTAAATATAGAATATACTCAAATATAAAATATGAATGTGTTCACTATGAGCTGATTTGGAAGAAATCTACTTCGTCACTTGCGAAGTACGTATCTCTTCACATGGCAAAGGCTCTGTTAAGGAATCTTCCAGAGTTAGCAGAAATATATACACGCCAAATAGATAGGCACACAAACATGTTGACGCCATTCTTAACACAGAATAAAAAATGCATTACGTTACGGTAGCCTTCGAACTTGTCACAATATATAAAGGTGGCAAGCAGATGTTTAGGGTAAAACAAAGCACAACGTAGTCTTAATGAGCCTGTCAGAATGCTCAACAATTAATATTACTACATTTAAAACAAATAAAATAAATAAAAAATGAAATTTCAAAAATTAATAAAAAATTAACTAAAAAAATGTCAAATTGTAATTTAAAGCAATAACACAATGAAATTAAGTAATGAATAAAAATAATAAAAATAGCAGCATTAAGATAAACTAAAAATAAAACAATAATTAAAACCAAATAACAAAAATAAAATAAAATCAAACAAGTAAAAAGATTACAGTCGGCTAAAGCCGGCAGTATAATACACGTAGCTTGATTTTTAAATAAAAAACAAAACAGTAGCTTAAATAATTCTGGATTAATTTCGCCAATTATGGCAAATTTGTTTAACGACCTTTTTGTCCGACTTCAATGAATTAATTGTAATTGTATGAATATTAATTATATATATGGTCACTTAATATTGTAATTTTATAAAATTCAAGTGTAAACTAAGCATAATTAAGCAGCAAAACCTGTAGTGGTACCACATAGTTGTACTGGAGGCATCTCTGATTTTCATCCAATCCAACACATTTCTGGTACACACATTATTTATATTTATTTTCACTCAATAGCGAAATTTCGTAGAATTTTAGTGAAAATCTTGCCTAATTCAGCAATTAAGCCTCCGTCGTGACCGCATAGCAGTACTTGAGCTACCTCTAATTATTATTCAATCAGGCCGGTTTTTGGTTCACACATTCATTCTATTTATGTTCACTGAATGCTAAAATTTCGTGAAATTTGAAAACTATAAACAATTCTGCATTTAACCTATTTCGGCACTTTAAAGGTGCACTGATGCATTTCCATCAAACATGCTTTTACTGGCGAATCTCCCAAATCGGCCTTGTTTTTGGTAGATTCCTTTATTGATAAAATTTTAGTGGGTAACTAAAATTGCTAATTCGCACAATATTGTTGCTTTTAGCATTCTTAACATTTGAGCTACATATTTTCTAATCATCACTTTCATTATAAACATCAGTCATCGACTGTGACCATTATGGGTTTGTGCAACATATGGGAACGTGAATAAGTCGGTAACGCAAGGAGTACCTGTTGCAATTCCTTAGCTAAAGAGCAATAGGCTATATTGCTAATTTGAATTAAGATTGGATTTTTTGTAATTGCGGAATTAGCAGATAACTTAGTCGGTTTTCCATGTAGGCGCCCCACGTTTCATACCTGCAATTGTGCGCCTTTTTCTCGGTCACAAAAAAGAAATAAAAAACGGTTCTTTTGCTAATGACCAAGTCACACTATTGCTAATTTAGATTGGAATTGGAATTTTTGTAATTGTCAAATGCGGAGGTAGTATCGTCGGTTTACCAATTACGATTTCGACACACTCGGAGCAATGCTCCATACCTGGGATTGTGTGGGTGTTGGCAGGGCACAAGTAATACGATTCCTTACCAAATAACAAATCTGGAATATTGCTAATTTCTGTTCGGTTTGGAATGCTTGTAATTCCAAAATGAGGAGGTGGTTATATCAATTTATCAATTATGGTTTCGACACACCTAGGCCTCACTCAGGCCTGTTGGCCGGGAACAAATACGGAATATTGTTAATTTCGTTGCGTGGCTTATGTCGAGTACAAAAAGAAAAAAAAAAGGGAATGTTTGTCTGGCTTTCCCTTGGTAGCTTTTGAAGTAGAATATTAAAATTCAGGTTCTCAGCATATTTTGTTAAAATAGTGGACAACTGAATCGACCAAATCGATCCATATTCTCGGGTAGCTTTCATTGAACGTTTAGATTTTCATGAAATAAGACTTTATGGCTTGGATCTTTCTTGGTTTCCAGCTCAATGAAAACTTTCTATTCGAGTATTATTAAGACGTTGCCATAGCATTTCGAAATTTGATGAACAACGGTCTATACTTCGGTTACTTCCCATGCAGTGGTTTACCAATTACATTTCATGCGAGCTTCCTAAATCTCATTTTATGTGTAGGAAATCATAGGAGGTGTTCAGAATATTTTTCAGATTTAATGAAATATTTTGCAAGTTATTTACACAATTGCCATGTATCCAATTTAAGCATGAATTGTGATGTGCAGGTTTCACTTTTAAAATTATATTGATTTTGTAGGTTCTAACTTAAGGTAAATTCATATTTTGTATTTATATTTGTACTTGTACCAGTTGTTGTTGTTGTGGTTTGAACATTAATGCCGATAGCTTTCTCGGCATTTTGCTTATGCATCATTGAACGATAATGGACATCGAGATGTGTTTGTCGTTGAAATGTTTTGTCACAGCTATGACATCTGCCAAACAAAGCTCAGTGTTTTAATAAAAACACAATCTTGCACAAACGGACATACATACCTAAACGAGCGTTCGCCAGTGTGGGTCAACATGTGATTCTTCAAAATATGCGACCTGGTGAATGCCTTGTTGCATTGGCTACATTGAAATGGCCGTTCGTTTGTGTGTGTTCTTTGGGTTAGAAATGTGTTATCAAAAATTTGTAGTTNAAATGGCCGTTCGTTTGTGTGTGTTCTTTGGGTTAGAAATGTATTATCTAAAATTTGTAGTTTAGTTCTAAAAGAAGCTCATACCGTTCGTGCTTCNAAAATTTGTAGTTCAATTCTAAAAGAAGCTCATACCGTTCGTGCTTCGTGCGAGTACTAAAATCTGTAAAACGTCTGCCACAGTGCTTGCATACGAATGGGCGCTCTCCAGTGTGCCGACGCATATGACGTTTCAACTCGGAATGCGTGAAAAATTTATGAGGACACAATCTTTGGCAGATGCCTATTAACACATACACTATGTTAGATTAACTACAAAACTTACTCGCATTGAAAACGTTTATCACCGCTGTGTCGCAAAACATGTACCGTAAAATGGTTGCGACTTTTGAATTGATTACCGCATTGTTCGCAAATATACTCTTTTAACTTTGACTTTATCGTTGTGTTGGCTTGACTAGTTGTCTCAATATTTTGTTTTTTCAAGTTTCGAGTGGTTTTCTTTGACTTGCTTAAATTATTCAGTGGCTCCCTAATCACGTTAGTCGTTGGCACATCATCCAATGGATTATTTTCACTATCCGATTTAATTGGGGTTGCTGCAGCGGGTTCATGCTTTAGCAGCAGCAGTTCAGTGCTTTCGCTGGAGCTATCATTTATAAACTCTTGTTTATCCTGTTTTAAGGATTCTTGCGTACTTTGCACTACTTCAGTGTGATGTTTCAGAGTTTTTAGAAAATGGTCTTGTGATTTCAGACAACGCTCACGAAATTGATAAGCATGATCCAAATCTAATTTGCAGCGGTCACATATGCTCTGCGGCAAACAGTTGTTTGGCAGTAGCTAGGGAAAATTAATTTTAATATGTTGTCAATGAAATACCTTAATAAATAAAGACAAAAGTACTATTTAAGAATCTCAAGAATTTTTGGAATAAACTGTGTCTGATATGTAATACTTCAACGGAGGTGGAGGTCTTCTTCTAGATTGACTTACCGACATACCCGTCACAGATCTAATTCGTTCTAATAAATATTGCGTATGCGTTTGAAATAAATTAATTTCGTTTGTACCATCTAGCGCCGTTCGGCATAGTCTGCAACTGTTTAATATGTTCATTTTTCATATTTTTGGCACCTTCCAAATACACTTAAACTACTAAAAAGATAAACAAATGTATTTCGGTAACTTGTTTACTTTTATAAGCAGCAGGTAACAGGCCTGCCAACTTATCTTAGAAAGTCAAAATTAAACATTTTGTTAAACGGTAAACTAGATATTATTGAACTGAAAGTAATGCATAATATTAGATTTCATATTAGCATTAATTAGTGCTCATTATAATTAAAAATCTATAAAACATTGCATTATTTAGAGCGATCACATACATGGTCAGTCCTACAAAACAGCTGACTGTTTTTTTTATTCATATGCCTATATGAAAATTCAAATAATTTCGCTTTTAGCAATATATATTACTCTATAACCATAGAATGCAGAAAACCATTAAATATGTGCTAACAACGTACGCACAGAAACGTTCATATTGCTACAAAACAGTGAGGCGTCCTAATTTAAACAGCGATGCTCGTAAGTTAACAGCACCGCAGGTTTCTAGCGAAAGGAGGCCTGAGTACAACCTGGCTAAACAAATTAAGGCGAAAATTTTAGCCACTGGACCAATAACTGTAGCTGACTACATGCGCGAAGTGTTAACGAATCCAAGCGCTGGTTATTACATGAATCGTGATGTTTTTGGGCGTGAAGGTGATTTCATAACATCACCTGAAATATCACAAATATTCGGCGAAGTAAGTGCAAATTTAATTATATGTTTGGATTCTTAACTCTAATTGACTACGCAGTTGGTGGGCATATGGATATACACAGAATGGCGGAAATTGGGTAGCCCGGTGCCATTTCAAATTGTGGAAATGGGTCCCGGTCGCGGTACACTCACACGTGACGTGCTTAAAGTACTAACACAGCTGAAACTAAATGGTCAATTCAGCATACATTTAGTTGAGATTAGTACTTATTTAAGTAAACTGCAAGCGCAACGTTTTTGCTTTGAGCATACACAAGTAGAGGATAAGCCATATTACCAAAGTGGTAAAACAGCGACGAATATAGAGGCATTTTGGTACAAACGCTTAGAAGATGTACCGCAAGAGTTTTCTATTATCCTCGCGCATGAATTTTTTGATGCTCTGCCTGTGCACAAGCTGCAACTGGTAAATGGTCAGTGGAAAGAAGTACTGATTGATGTGAATGATAAAAAAACGGAAGATGATAGTGATTTTCGCATGATTTTATCGAAGGCACAAACACCTGTATCGAAAATATTCAAGCCGCTGCCAGAGGATAAGCGGCAAATGCTGGAGTATTCATTGGAGAGTGAGATTATTATAAGAATGTGGGCGGAACGTTTCGAACAACACGGTGGCATTGGTCTGATTATGGATTACGGACATGTCGGCGAAAAGACGGACACATTTAGATCATTTAAGAAGCACCAATTGCATGATCCATTGAAATCGCCAGGTGTCGCCGACTTAACGGTAGACGTTGACTTTACACAATTAAAACACGCAGCTGAAGCAAATGATCAAGTAATTTGCTTTGGCCCCATCGAGCAGGGTACATTTTTAGAGCGGATGCAGGGCAAGGCGCGCTTGCAGGTAAGTTTTCGGCTTTTCTTCATGCATATTCTTAATATATCATACTTTTAGAAACTGCTCGAACATGCATTACCCGAGAATCAGGAAATTATTAAATCAGGTTATAAAATGTTGACAGACCCAACGCAAATGGGCGCTCGCTTTAAGTTCCTTGCAATGTATCCTGCTGTACTAAAAGAACATTTGCGCAAGTTTCCTGTAACCGCGTTCGACCAAATGCTATGAACCAGGCGTACCAATTTTTCTTAGCGTATTAAAATGTATTTGCCAATTATTTATATAATCAAATAATAAAACGAAAATCAATCGAACTTAAAATATTACCTAACCAATCATTTTTTGAGGAATGCGTTGTTGATGGCATTTATTTCGTTGTCTGTAAATTGTAACACAGCAGATATTGCATTCAACATGTGTCGTTTTCCTTCAGCGTCTTTTGTTGTAATGAAACTGATTATCACATTTTTTAAATACTCCAAATTAGCGCCTTCGCGTGTTTTGCAGCGCTCCAATCTAAATATTTAAACACATTAATGCATTTCTGCTAAAACATTTACACTAAATATGCTACCAACCTGTCCACTTCATCCTCTAAATATGCAATTTTATCACTGAGCTCTTCCTGTGCAGCTACCTTATCTTGTATAGCCTTGCGCAGCGACGTCTCTGCATTATATTTTGCCTTGCGTAACGCTACAATTTCGATATCCTTTCGTGCCAGCTCGTTGGCGTAATGCAGCATATGACAGTTCTCACCCATAGACAATTTTTTCGATTTTACCTTTAGTTTATTTGGTTCGAAATTGCCATCGTTGCTGTCCGCATCAGAGGACTGCGCAGCGATGACACTTCCAACGGATTGTTCATTAATTAATGCACCCGCACTTGCTGCACTATGGAACACCTCAAATGATGTTTGCAGCGTTTTGATTTCTTGTTCTTTCTCATCAAGCAGTTGCAGCGAACGTTGTCTTTGTTTTTGTAATTGCTGCTCCAAGTCATTGATTTTGAATCGTTGCTCATTTTCAATTTCGTTTATCCGTTCCTTCCACTTGTTGCGCTCATCCTTCAAAGCAGCGCGCAACTTCTCATTGTGTTGCTTAAGCTCCAGGTCTTGCTCGTCGATATTCCGATTAAGCACTTTTACCTTTTCTTGCAATGTCACAATATGCGTTTTCTGTATCTCAATTTTCTCCAAAAGATGACTGCGTTCTGCTTTCATTGAGTCCAGCTTTTGCTGCAAGCTATGCATATCCTCTTGGCACGCAACATGATTCGCACCAACATCAAATACTTTACTCAAATCAATGGGATTGTCAAGACGTGTGTTTTCACTCATAAGCAGCTTCTTGAGCCGCACAATTTCCTCAACTATCGCCGAGATATCTTCCTGTGCTGGCAGGCTGCTGCCACATGTCACAGATTGCTCTTTAGTTGACGTGCTCTCATTACTAATTTCCAGCTCTTGCAGTTTCTTTTTGAGGGTGTGTATGTTGTCTTGATCCTGTTGTCGCAACCGATCATATTTGCCCACCGTAGTACTCAGTTCAGCTAAACGTGCTTCTAAATTCGCTACACGATCTTCATGCAGCGCAGCCTGTTTTCGACTCAATTCCTCTGCGCGTAATACACGGCGCTGCTCATTTTGTATAGCTACAGCATGCTGGTCTTTTAGCTGTTGCATCTCTTGCTGAAGCTGCCGTAGTAGCGCATTACTTTCATCTGCGGCAATAGCTGCATTCAACGTACCACTATTCTGTATTTGCTTCAGCTGATCTTTGGCCTCCTTGAGCTGTTTTTGTAATTCACGTAATCTGGTATTTTCGGCTTCATTGCTGGCAAATTGTGTTTTAAAATTATTCAGCTGCATTTCGATGTTTTCTTTAAGATGGCGTTCATCGGCATACAGTTTCTGCAGCTCACGTATCATTAACATTTGATTATTTGTCTCCTTTTCGCGTTCCTGCCGCTCAATTATCCACTTTGCTTTTACTTCATCAACGCTTGCCTTGGCCCGCTCTTCGGTCTCCTTAATATGATTCTGCAATTCCATGATTGTTTGCTCTTTCGATTGAAGCTGCGCACGCAATTGTTTTTTGTCAGCTTGAAATGACGCTTCCATGCGTGATTTCTCCGCTGACAGGGTAGCCAATGAATTCATCAAAGTAATGATTTGTGTTTGCATATGACTTTTATCTTGCTCAGCACTAGTTGTAGATGTAGCTACTTCGGAATATGTGCTCGATGTGCTAGTCCTACGCGAGTTTACCTCCTTCGCCTCGCTAGCACCACTGGTTACACCCGACACGCTAACCAAATCATCCTTATCATGCTTCGCTGTCACGGCTGACAAGCTGGTTTCTAATGCTTCTTTCTCTTTAAGCAAACCCTTATAAGCTGTGACCACATCTGCATAACCATATACATAATTATTAATTAATTTACTGTAGTTAAATTTATTCGTGATTAGCATCATACCCTTTAGCCGTTTCTCGTAACGCGATAATTGCTCTTTTTGTGAACTTACTAAAGCTTCCAAGTCCCGTTTTGATTTTTCCATTTTTGCAAAATGCTCATACAAACATTTCTATTCTAAATTAATTCAAACATCTAATTTACGAAATATAATCGTGGCATTTTGCAGCGCTAAACAAAAACTAATTAGCTGAACATATGTTTTCAACAAACACAAAATATTTACACTGCAGCGTTGCAAAAAGAAAAAGTACAATAAAACACAGTTTTTCATTAACCATTTGTTCTTTATATTTTTCCACTTATATATTAGTTCTTAATTAATTTAATTTTATAATCTACTAACTTTTGCCCTCAAGTTCGGCATCTTCCCTTTGCATTTGTTCTATTAGCCGCTTTCGTTCTTCGGCTTGTCTTAGTTTCCGCATTACAAGATTTTCGAAATCAAGCGGGTTTGTACTGCTTCTGCTTGTGGTGTTACTAAC
>JXPQ01038289.1:31282-44210 GCA_001014675.1 Ephydra gracilis
TGAAGATGTAAATATCGCCACCACCTGCCGTGGCAATGACATACATTGTATAATCTCAACATTCTTCCAGCAAAAATCATCAAAAATCATCATGATCAATCAAAGCACATTTTGCACTCGAAAATATGAACAACTCACCTGAGTTCGTTAAAAGAATGAGATTCAGCCAGCACCAATTTAATAGTGTCCACAACAATAATTAACTATTACTACAAATATCGGACAATCATGGGATAATCAACTTATGGCTAGGAATAGGTGTGTGGGGCACATTAATGAAATAGGAATACGCCTTTTTGAAATTCAGACTGTGGCTACAAATGATGTCTTTTCCCATCTATTTTTAACATGTGCAGAAATTATATCTGGCGTATATGTACCCCTGTTACGCATTTATAGCTCATCTGCTGTAGGAACCCTGTCTAGAGCGGACATAGTCTGTACAAAGTTTTACTCACTCAAGACGCCGCAGCAAAATCTTAAAAAATATACTTTAAGCAGAGAAATTAACTCTTTTGTAGAAGTCCCTCTCTCCTTGAGTATCATTGCGTGTTTCAGCTTAGCAACGTTCACTGTCATCTCAAAGTATGCCCCAATCCATCGTCAGGTCTACTAACAACTTCTTATGAACATTAGGGACTGATTGGTTGCATTTCGCAGTTGTTTATTGGTTACGCGATTTGGCCGCCAACTATTTGGAACTTGCTTTAAACACTAATTACAGATTTTTTGATGGCGGCAATGCATATACGCTTCCATACTTGCTTCACTTCAATTTCAATTTAAGCATGATAGCCTTGCCGTTGCTTTGCTAAAACTCTTCACGTTTTCGTCCAATTGTAAAGCCCAAATAGTTGAAAGCGTTAACGCCTTCAATAACCCCATAAATTTTAACTGGCCATGTAATGTTTCCATATTGCCATCCCACCATAACTTTGGTTTTCGCAACTTAGAACGGTAACTTCGCAGAAGCAATCGTTTTGATGAGCTCATCGACATTATGCTGCACAGGCTGTCAGAGAACTTCAGTTCTTCAAGTGGAATAAGTGCCTAAAGAGTGCGGAGGAAATGGTGAAAATACGTACCACTATCGAACCAGTGCAATGATGTTAATCGATCAAGAAATCTAAATTTATATTTATGTTACCTAACGCAGCTTGATCTTTTTATTCGATCTACTCTAGAAATGAATGGCTTCTCACTTTGCATTGTGTGCGCTTGTAATGAATTTCAATTGTTCACAGCCCTTTAAAAAATATTGTATATTGTTCTACAATTTATTACGAACCTATAATGCATGTTAGGACAGTTACCCCACAGCTACTAAGCAAAGTTCCGTGTCAGGCATAAATTGATATTGTCTAGATTCTTGAGTATAACAAATTCCAGTGATATTTGAGCAAGTAGAACAAAGAAGTAGTTTCAAATCAAGTCATTAATTTTTCGACCTAGCAATATCCCACGTCGTAACTGATTCAGGAGTCCTGCTTGTCCGAAACGGCCAGTGTGCAGGCTTAGGCGTAACGTATTATAGTTTTAACAAAAACTGTTTGTTTGGATAGTCAACCCACGGATACTAAGCACGCGTTCTTGTCAGTCATGAACTTTTGACAACAATGAATTCCAGGGTATTCACGGAAGTAGAACGAAGAAGTTGTTTCAAATCAATTTATTAATTTGGCGATCTCGCAAAATCGAACGAAATAACTGGTTCAGGAGTTCTATTTGTTCAAATCAATCGCTTTATAGTTATAACAAAAAGTGATTGGTTTATTGTGGAAGTTTTGTGTGTAGAATACATGTTGCTCAAACTATGCTCGGACTTAACACATATTTTTTTACGGGATGCTTAAATAAAACTTTGGCCATAGTTTCAAAAGCATACATTTCCTCAGATCTGCATTTTCATTGCGATTCCAGGAATATTATAGAGCTGTGATGTTTGTAACTGACTAGAATTTCTCTTTAAAATACTGTGAATTTTTTAAATGAAGTACTCAGCAATATTATCTGCAAGTTTGGCTGCTGTAAGACTAGGATTTACTATCATGTGATTAATATCCTCAAGGCATGCGATTGTTATACACTGTACAGATCATTATGGATGAATTCTGTTGGCAACTTTTCAAAATTTAAGTTAAGTTCCAGCTCAATATCACTGATTAAACTTTGGAGACTAGAGGAGTTCTGGTGCCGTTTGTTGTCATTTTAGTTACGCAATTATGCTTGAAAAGTAAATTCATTTAACGTTCAATCGAAATACTGAGTTATAATCTAGTAGATCAATTGTTTGCACTTTGGTGCGTTTCAAGGGAAATGAAAATTGCATTTGCACATTTTTTGTATTTACATGAGACTCCAAGCGCTGCATTTCACGAACGAATGCGTTTATTTTATATGCAACTAATAAGTGTTGTTTTGAATGTGTTTTTCTAGTTTTGTTCTCATTTAAGTGCAGAGGCAGTATTAAAGTATATCAAATTCTGCAAAAATATTATGAACGATTTCAGCAAATCTCTGTCAGTGAACCGATATTTTTTGTTGTTAACAAGTGTATGTAATTCTCTTTCAAACCAACTATGCAAAACTTACTTTTATATTGAATTGCTTAAGCGAGCTCTCAAGCGCCACAGCATTGCCCGAAAAATACGCTGAAATTGCATTATGTAACAACACTAATTGTTTATGCATTACTTTTATCTGTAAAGTAAAAAATGCAATAACTAGTTTGTATTGTGAGCGAGTGTAAATTATACTCACCCTATTCTCATCGAGAAATTGCATTTTAATAGCCACATCAGCACGCAATTTTTCATAAAGCTCTTTATGGTGTGCGTAGCTATTTTGAGCATCCTCTGTAATTGGACTATTTGGTATTTCTGGTTTGGTATTCTCCAAGTCCATGCGATAAGCATCGAATTCAATCCTAAATTGCAAGTAAATTAAAATTTTTATTTAGTCATGCATGTGCTATGGTTACCGCGCTGTTTCATATTGTTTTATGGTCAATAAGGTATCATCGATTGTCTTATTGCACAATGTATTCACCGATGAGATGAAAAAATTTAATGCATTTAACAGTAGCTCTCCGTTTTTTGTGAGGCTTCGTTGCGTTTCCGAATTACAATTGAACTCCTTCTGTAATTCGGGATTTTTTTGCGCCAAGTCGGCGAATGCATCGGCCAGCGCATGTTGGGTTATAACGACATTATGAAAGTGTGAACTAAATGCACGTGTTAATCGCAATATGGACAGATATTTACGTTGCGTCTCACGCAATTGCTCGATTTGTGCTTCTAATTCCGAATCGACGGTACGTTGTGATTTCCCTAATTTTTCAAGCATTATTTGCCGCGTACATTTGTACGTTGATATGCTCCAATTTTTTATGGTATCAATTTTTGATGCACCGATACGAATCAGCCCTGTGGTCTGGTCGAACCCATTCTGTGGGCTTGTCGGTGACATTGGTGTGGTGGGTGCTAGAAATTAAAAAACTTTAAGCTTCGTCAAAGTACACATTAAACTATAAAAAATACCTGAGAAAGTACGCAACGGTAAACTATTTGGTGGTTTGTTATTAAATGGTGTATGGTCCTCTGTGCCAGCATGTATGGCACTAGGGCTTTCATTCATCGATGGCGTGTCCTTTAGCATTTCATGTATGCTGCGCTCTGCGGTCTGTGTCATCATTTTTCTATTCATAAAATGAAACGTTCAATGATATTCAAACGTTAAATATGTTTAATTAAGAATAACAAGTGTGAAAATTCAACTTTTTTTAGCACTGTCTCAATCAAAAATCGATTTTAGCTAGTTAATATTATTTTCATCGTTACAACTGAGTGCATTCTTATGTATTATATATTGATAATAAAACCTTATTTCTTTTTTAATTTTATTTTATTAAAATAAAAATTTACTAACTTTTATTATGTACAAATTTATTTACTTAAAAAAATTCTAATTCATAAAAAGTGACGCAAAATATAGTTTTTTTTCATTATGCATACACATATGCATGTGTGCGTGTTCTTTTTTGCGATAATTGCGGGTGCTGCCAGCTGGTTTACGCGATTTTGTGGGACCCAAAAATAATATTATTTAATGATTACGTTTTTTAATGCGAATTTTAAGTTATCATTTATTAATCTTTATTTCGTATGAATATTTGTTTGTTATTACATATATATTTAGAAAAAAATTATTTTTAAATTTTTTTTATTAGTTAAAATGGGTGTCACTGTTTTGTACACAACTGTTCTCATGATTGTAATTTTAACACACTTGGTAAAGCTCTAAAAGAAATAGCACAATCTGCTATTGGCTCTGATTATAGTTCAGTACCTCTTATGATTCTTTTAAAACTGGATTTCCTTATGTGGCCCATAAGGTATCTATTGTTGATGCTTCAAATCATTGGAATTCTCTGTACACATGGCCTGAAATGCATTGAAAAGATTAATACAGAAATTAATGTGTCCAGTTTAGTGAAACTAGAAACTAGAACATTGAAAAGTAATTAAGACTTAAACTCTGATCATGTAGGAAAGTGTACCTAGTGCACTGGCTAATTCATTTCTTCATACAGGTCTTCGTATACGACACGATGAAACATTTCTTTTGCTTTTTATTTTAAAAGAATTTTAAAATAAATCGTAATGATTGTGATTCACAAAAACAAAAATTTGATTTTTTGTTTAAAAAATATTTAGTTTTTTAATTGGAAACTATTTTTTATACGACGACATATGAAATGTTTAAGAAACCCAGTTGCACTCTAATGGAAATTTGCATATTTGATCGCACTCTGTATATGAAACCTAGCGTTAGTGTTATTCTTATAAATTTTGATTTTTTGCAAAGAAAGCATCATCAATCACTTTTCCGAAGACCAGCACTTTCAACATCTTCAGTTCATGAGAACTGTACACACCTCTAGGAATTCCTGACTGTTCACAATCAAGAGGTTTCATAAATTCGATTTTTATGTTGTTTGCGGCGACAATGAATAAGAATTCAGACAAGTGCTTCTTTGTCATCCGCAACTCGTAGTTTTAAGTCAAGATCGCTTACAAGGTTTCATTTGGACGTCTCCCGGCCCCGGTGAAACTCAAAATATCACATGGGATGAAGTAGTACTCAATAAGTAATTGTAACAGATTGCGCACTCATTCATCATCCCACGTCTACTCACAACAGGAGGTATAGTATGAAATGTGTAGATGATTACTTTGTGCTGTTATGACATGTCTCAGATTTGCAAATATAAATTCTAAAATTCTCTTGAACTGCATTATTAAGGATAATTAGTAGATAGTAGTTTCCGCTCATTTGAAAAATTCTCTATTGCCAGAAATCTAGAACACATTCTGTAATGAACCGAAAGTTTTAAAAGTTCCCTTAACATATACTTAAAATTTAAATTCTTTTATACGGAAATAATGTAATTCGGCATTCTAAATTTTCTTTTCTTTGAAGGACGAAAAATGATGGCTGCAAAATTATGTAGCAAATACTGGAAATGTTATTTGTATGGAACAAGTGGAATTGTAGAAAATAGAAAATGCGCTAACGTATTTATCCGGATACCATTACAAAAGTGATCTCGTAATTTATATGAAATCATATTTAAAGTTGAATGCATTTCTGCCTTTTACAACACTGGTCGAGTCTTTATCTCATTATACTTCATTCGAATCAAAACAAATGATCCCGGCAAAATCGTTCTTACCTACAATTATTACCCAAATTCTGGATAAATACGAATCCCTGAGAAACAACAACCAATGGAATACAAGTACTTTGTAATATTTGAAAACACCAATTTGCTTTAAACTGATACATTTAACAAATTACAGAAATACAAAAAGAATTTATGATTGAGCTAGATGTTATATTTGGCGATGTACTTAAGCAAGCACTTAAAATACTGGATGAACAAATCATAACGATATATACAACGGTAGAAAAATTAAAAGAAGTTGCTGAGATAACTATTGGAAGAAAATCAGGTCTTGTTGTAAAATTAATTCCGGATACAAACTATTGTGCGTGTGAGCGTTTTTTGTACTCAGTACTGCAAATTGATGCACCATTGCCATCTACTGCTGCCACAATTACCGACAATTTCAACCAATTATATACTTGTGAACATGTTCTGGCACTTCGTTTAGCTAAGATACTCGATGCGTCCGCAGTGCGGTACGAATGTGTGTCGCAGGAGAAGTTTAATATTTTACTAAGTCAGATCTGCTAAATTGCTAAGAATCGAATGCAACACTCAAAAACTCTGTTTGAGAAGGGTATCTTGAAGAATCGAAAAATGCTAACACAAACGCAATTCTCTAACTTTAAATTTGTTGGGAGACTGGATAGTATAAAATCGTTTTATGCTGGTATCAAGGCTTTAAGTTTTGGCGAGGTGAGTTGCTGACACATATTCAATAGTGTGCTTCAAATTGATTTTTGTTCAAAAAACACTTACAGTATGGTTCATTTCACATTAGCGAAGATGGCTTTCGAGTATCGGTCGAACAGGGGAAAACCGCTCAAGCAAATTTATTTATTACTACAGCTTGCTTTACGGAATACCATGTCGTTGGTGTTGTCACATTCAGCATTAATATGAATATAATTTCGGAATGCATGGGTATTTTCTCTGGGAGCGATTGCAGCATGAAAATTTTTTACAAGGGCGAAGGTGCACCTTTAATAATAGTTTTAGAGCCGCATGATGAGGATGATATTACAACGGAATGCTCGATTAAAACCACGCATAATGAGGAAACGATGGATTTCAACCTGGATGATGATAGCCCTAGTTTAAATGTAGTATTCGTAAGAGGGCCTGAGTTAGCAAATATTTTCCTAGAGCTCGATAAATCGGCGGAAGAATTAGAAATAACGCTTTCACCTAAACGGCCGCACTTTAAAATTAATACGCTCGGTGTAATGCAATCCGAATCTAGCGTTGAAGTTGCAAAAACCAGTGATATGATGATGCTATTTAATTGTCGCGCAACGAATACAGGCCGATATAAAAGTTCGCATATACGTTTGGCTCAGAAAGCTTTGGCGGTTGCCAGTAAGGTAGCTATTAAAACAGATGCCAGCGGACTTTTGGAAATGCATTTTATGATACATTACGAGAATGATGCTCAATTATATGTACAATTTTATATTTCGCCATTAACCGATATAGAAGTTTAGCTACGGAAATCTCGTGAAGTAATAAAAAAGATTATTGGACTATAAATAAAGCAAAAATCGTTTGCGAGTGCTGTGAGTCAGACGTACTATTTGGGAGCAGCGATACCATGGATTTTATAGGAATACTACCTACTGCCGGGCATTAGTGACTCAAGGTATCCAACTAAAGCGTGCTCTTGGATTTGGACCTGTTGCAGACTAAATATTAAAGACAAATTTATTTTCAGCGATACAAAAATCCATGAAATGCGAAATGGAGTGGGGTTTTTATTTTATTTGTTTTATTAATTTCAATTTTCTATACGATGCCACTTTAAGTGGCTCACAGTGGTTTGGCGCCGAATTAAAAATTTGAAGTTTACGGATGTTTTGTACTACAAAGCCTGCCCAAGCGAGGTCTTCCCGTTCGGCCACTCTTTCTGGTCGTGATTTATCCATGAGAGAGAGCGACGCTTGACCAGATAAATCTCGTCATGGATTTTCTTTAATGCGGAAACCGTAATTAGGCCCAAATATGCTAGGTATGCGTATACTCATAAAATCTTGAAATCGTTCAGCACCGAATGATCGCCATTACTAGCGAAAAGCAGGTGCTGGTTTAGCTCTTAGGCTTGAGGGCTATTCACCTCAATTCGTTCCAGTGCGATGTTGCTGTGAATCCTCGCGCTGGAACATTACTTAGCACTTCGAAATTGAAGGTTCCTATTTCAATTGCTTCTCCTTAGCTCGAAGCTTTACCTCAACAAGTTGATACAAAGTACTTTGGAACACAGATTTTTTGTGCCGTCATAAAGCTTCATTTTACGATATAAACTACAACATTACGATTTAAATTCGGTAAAATTGGAAATTAAAGATTTGATATCCAAATTCACTATAATGAGATTTTAAGTTGTGAATTTGATTGCATATGATTGAAATTTGATAGGAACCATTTAGTTGTTAGCCTGCTATTGCAAATTCCATCCGAAGTATGAGGTACTTCGCGAAGGATTTTATCTTCGCTGTAGTACAATACGGTTAACAGACATTTCTCTATTTGCAAGTGTGTGGAATATATTAAAGTGAAATCTAAAGTTTTTCCATTTAGCATGATATTTAATTCTTGTATCGCTGCCAATAGGCATATGTTGACTTGTTTGTATTATTTCTTGAATCAAATTACCACAAATTGGGACAAAGATTTGGCAAATACCAACTATTCGTTTAATATTTATTAAGTGTTTGGTGTTTATTTTGCAATTATTGTTGAAGTAACATTGCTAATGTATTTCTCAATTAAAGTGGTCTTTTCATGGGATCCGGATAATATTCCATCCTACGTTCTTAAACTGTGTGTGGAACAGCTATTGTGGCTTTTAATTTATATGTTCAATTTTTCCTGAAGCTCTTTAATATTCCCCGAAATCTGAAAGAATTGTTGTAATGTGGCACTTCATAAAACTAGCTCGACATACGATGGCCCTAACTAAAGCGGTACTTCGCAATTGTCGGCTATACCGGAAATTATTTGAAAACATAATTAAGAATGTAATTAAACATGTAAAAGGGTTTATGCTTATTCTCCAATGGTCAACAGGCGGATATTATTTAAACTGATTTTTCTTAAGCATTTCATAAAGTAAATCATTCGGTACTTCTGTTAAAGCTTGGAAGAATGAGTTTTTTCGTATAATTTCGACCTTTCCTGTTGGTAGTCACTTGGATCCACAACTACTCAATTTATTAACGATCTTCCATTACTATTTGTTAAATCTAGTATTTTAATGTATGCGGTTGATGTTAAATTATTTCTGCCTTTTTCACATAACACATTATCCGATTTATTGCTAGCAGATTTAAATTGTCTATTGGAGTGGTGTTAACGACAGCCGCTTAATTGTTCAAAGTTTATAGTTATAATGTTCAGTAGACGTCAGTTGCATTGCACTACTTTCCAGAGGTCTTGAAATAATGATGGATTTTAATTGACGTTATGTTGAACACATAATTTTATCAATTACAGAGCCTATGGTGTATTGGCGTTGATTAAACATTGGGCTAAAGAATTTAGTGATGCTTACAAAACCAAACTACTTCTTAGATCTCTGCGTGTGATCTGGGGATATGGCTGCATATTATGCAGTCCCTCGTACAATCTATGTATATTGATAGCATCGAATAGGTTCAAAAGCAATTTTTCCTTGCCCTGCATAAATTTTAAGTCTAAAGGCTTACCTTTATGGACCTGCCAACATTAATGAACAGGTAGATCGTGATCGATATAATGTTTGTAAAGACATTAATTCTTTTTGTAGATTCGTTTTTTATTTATTTTTTATTTTATTTATTTTTTTTTTTAATAGTATACATCCTAAGATTCCTTCACTAATTTCGCATAATATTTTGCGTCCAAAACTTGATTTTATTCCGTTTTAATTTTTTTTTTTAAGTGATCCTTTCTGTTATATTTTCTATTTTTAATCAAGTTAGNACCTTTCTGTTATATTTGCTATTTTTAATAAAGTTAGTAATAATTTTCAATGCATATAATTGGCTTTTCTTTATTGTCTTCAATAAATCATTCATTTTCATCTTGCAGAAGAGTCCGTTACGCTCAGGAGCTCGCTTCTTCCTTGGTTGGTTGCTTCACTTTCCTACGCCCGTGCACACAACAAAAATAACAATTGTTATCAGCAAAACATTTCAGGTACCTCTGCCAGAATTATTCCGACAAACTAACAAAAATTTACAACTGTTCAACAGTTTTGCAATGCTGTTTTCACGATGCTTTACAGTTTGACGTCAATTTCGAGCGTTTAGACGTTCTGTAATAACTTGTCGGCTTAAAATAGGTTCGGCCTTCCTGATCGTAACTATCACTACTCTTTTGGGAATGCAACATCTCAGCAGCTGGTTCCGACTTATCCAAACGCACGATGTGATTTAGAAAACACAAAAAAAGATATTCACTTCATTGTATTTAATTTAAGGACAGCATACTTTGGTTTTTCTCCTTTTCTTTTTTTAATAAAATTTTGACTTTTTGTTAAATATTTTTAAAGGTAATATTAAGTACAATAAAAAAATACACAATAGGATGCGCAGCAGTTTATTACAATAAAACTAATTAATAATGTTGTACACATCGAAACACTTGAGACAAACTATAGGCGCATTACCACATTGTGGATTGTGTTTGTTGTTTGAGAGCACAACGGGTTAAACTGTTCCACAATACGGTGCATTGCACAGTTACATGAATGTTCTCTTCCTCTTTTTGTTTTGATTCTGCTTCGATTAAACAAATAACTAGACAGCTAGAAACAAGCGTGATTTTAATTTGCAACAAAAATAAAATTAGAATAGACGCAAGATGAGAATGTAAATATAACCGCATTTATGGAAAAATTCTCAGATTATTGATATAATTATTTCAGGCGAGAACACTTTAAAAATCCCGATGATGGGTCCGAAGAACTCGATGAGCTGGTAAGCGATGTAGAGGAATTTGAGTTGCCCGTTGAGATGGATGCAGAAAATGATTTAGATGACTCTTTAGACGAAGCTGATAATGGCAACGCAGTTGAAGTAAGTGACAGCGACAGCTCGTTGTTCGTGCCAAGCGGTTCTGATGACTCGATGACTGACTCTGATGGTGATGATTTGGACGATAATGACAAAGACAAAACTGACAAAATTAAAGAATGCAATGGTGCAAGTTGCAGCAATGAAGCCAAATCTGGCGGAAGTGCCCAGCATAGCAAATGTCGAAAAAATAATACCGCAACTGGGGATAATGAGGAAGACGAAGTCGGCTGTGTGCATGATTACAATGAGGACGAGGAAGATGACGAAACTGTGCGTGCTATAATAGCAGCGATTAAAAAACCAAGAACCGTTCCGCCAGAAATCAAAATAGATGATTTCATTACAGATGTATGTTTTCATCCGGAACGTGATATTATCGCATTGGCAACTATAACAGGCGATGTCTGTCTATATGAATATGCCAATGAAGGCAACAAATTATTGCGCAACATCGAAGTACACGCAAAAGCCTGTCGCGATGTAGAGTTCACTGAAGATGGTTTTAATCTCTTAACATGCTCGAAAGACAAATGCATTATGATTACAGATATGGAAACGGAAAAATTGAAAAAGTTTTACGAAACCGCACATGACGAACCAATAAATAAAATACATGTCATCGATGAAAATTTATTTTCAACTGGTGATGACGGCGGGACTGTTAAACTTTGGGATCTACGCACAAAGGATGCCATATTTGCTCTCAAAGAAGTGGAGGACTACATATCTGCTATGCTGACAAATGATAGTAAAAAGCTTTTGTTGGTCACTAGCGGTGATGGTTATCTAACAACGTTAAATATTGGAGCGCGCAAACTGTATGTGCAATCAGAACCTTACGAAGAGGAATTAACATGCATGGGTGTCTATCGTGGAGATTCAAAGTTGGTTGTCGGCACATCTAAAGGCCGCCTGTATACTTATAATTGGGGCCAATTCGGTTACCATTGCGACATGTATCCTGGCATTAAAACGCCATTAAGCGAAATGATACCTATAACAGACCGCATTGCCTGTGTTGCTGGCGAGGAGGGGGTTATACGTGCTGNNNTGCTGGCGAGGAGGGTGTTATACGTGCTGTGCATATTACGCCATACCGCAATCTTGGTATTGTGGGCCAGCACACCATGCCCGTAGAATCGATGGACATTAACTGGTCTGGCGCATTAATTGCGACCTCATCACACAATAATGATGTGCGTTTCTGGAATGTTAAATATTTTGAAGATTTCGGTGATATCAAGTATAATGAAAAACACAATAATTTTAAAGACAGGCGACACAATTTGCCATCATCACGTGTGGGCAATGCTGGCGACTTCTTTGCTGATCTAGCAAAGGAGCCCACTGATGGAGATTAGATTCAATTCCAGATTTTTTATTTTTTGCATTTTTGTTAAGTTTATTTGTATTATAAAACAATTTCTGTTCACCTATATTCCCTTTTATTATAATTTCGCAATTTTTATTTTTCAGTCGTTTTTTATTTAACTTCCAATTTCTTAGATTAGTGATAAATACTGTATTTTATTAATATAATTAAAATATTTTAATGAATTGTAATTCGGAAGTAATTTTGAAAAATTCTTATTGTGGCTAAAATCTATGGTTTGGAGAAATGTTTTATGTGAGAAACCAACTTTTTTTATATTTTTATTACGTAGGGCATGCATCTCTTTACCAAAAGAATTGCTTCTGAACATATTATGCTCTACATAGGACACATAAAGCAACGTAGGCTTAAATATCATTAAACTACATGTACCCAGTATTATATGCGGAAACATACCAGTTCCTTTGGTAACCGTTATGAAATGAAAGGTGTTCGTTAAAAGGACTGAAAGGTTCCACCCAAATCAATTAAGAGTTTGGTGTGATCATCACGTAAGCAGCTTACATTTCCAACAGTTGCGAGTTAGGCGANCCACGTAAGCAGGGGCCAATGTTCAACTCTCGTTGCGCACCTAAAGAAAGATATTACTTACATTTCCAACAGTTGCGAGTTAGGCGATTCAGGTTGCGCCAATTATGTTATCGAGGTAAATTCTACTGATGGAACACCGGCTTCATGTTATCGAATACAAACAGCTGAAGATCATAAATAGGAAAAAATTATAGTGGCTATATTTCCAAGCGCTAAATTGAA
>JXPQ01038392.1:874-13260 GCA_001014675.1 Ephydra gracilis
GCTTAGCGTTGTACGCAAACGAAGCATATCACCAATCCATATTTGGAAAGTTAATTAAATTGGGAATTGATTACATCAATTTTTTAATGGTTTAAAATGCACCATAATAAAACAATGTCAATAGCTTGCTTGAAACACGTGCCGATTATGCTTATTTTGGCGTAATTTATTAGAGGTACCAGAAGTTATTGATCGATTCTGCTAAAATTTGAGAATCTCATGTATCTATGTGGACATTGTGACATTGTAGCACCTGACCAGCGAAAACATTTAAATGATATCTGGTGTAAAATGCCATTGGAAGGTAAGGATATATATTGACCAATTTCAGTTTAATTCATGAATCCTATAACAATGCCTTAACTGTGCAATAATATCAAATTTCAGTAATTAATATGTTGAATGGTGAGTTCGAATTTCCACCCAAGCTCAATAAATCAAACCATCAATATTTTTTGATAAAACAAGTGGTCATTGTCTTCATTTCAGTGATGTCGGGCTAGAAAGTTCTATGGGAGGCACACGAAATCATGAACCCATACGGCTCAAATTGTCAAATTTTATGACAGCATCGTAAAAAACACTGAAATACAAAATTTAAATAACATGCAATGAAACACTAAGCGTTTATGATTATTTCCGTGAAAACAATCCTTTTTATTAATTAAACGTCTTTGGAAATACCCGCAGTTACTAACCGAATTTTCTGAAATTATAGTATTGTAGTTCCCGTGAAATGAGTAGGTTGATGCCCGAATATGTGCAGAAAAGCTGTGCAATCACGAACTAAAGCAAATTTTTTTGTGTTTGTTTTGGTATTGTGTAACAATATT
This sequence comes from Ephydra gracilis, assembly GCA_001014675.1. NCBI lineage: Eukaryota > Metazoa > Arthropoda > Insecta > Diptera > Ephydridae > Ephydra > Ephydra gracilis. The sequence goes on from JXPQ01038392.1 coordinate 1,708, forward strand.
CCATTCCAATTTTCAGGAGCATGAGATGAAACACCAAATTTTTTAAATTAAATGAGTATATAAAAACCCTATGGGAGCTAACTGAAGTTATGCACTGATTTAACTCATGCACGAACTTAACCACACTTCATACAAAATCTTTCCCATAACTAAATTTCATCAATCGGCAAAGTTTTCGTTATCACAAATGGAAATCGCCCAAATCAATACTTTTTTGCATTGAAATTTCCTCATGAAACATATACAGTCCAAAACGATTATTTCTATGCTTTACATTTTGTATATAATGAACGCCTACTAATTATAGAAATCACAAACTCAAGTTATAATTGAATAACTAATACATATTTTTAATCTTCGTGTTTTGACTGAGATTCATAATTGTTTTCAAGAAAATTTGATAAGCATTTTGGACTTAGAACCAGGCATTTATTCCTGAATATTAATTCTTGCTCTTTTTTATTCGTTTTTCTAGAAATATTTTATTTTAATGTAAATCATTTTCCGAATACAAAAAATTCACGAGTCGATAAGAGCACACTTCGATTACTCGTTAAATACGCTTAATGTATTCAAAATGTATTTGATTGTTTGCTTTATATAATTATCCATTTAATATTTATGATTATTTGACCCGAAAATCTTGAACCAATCAAACTTTAACGCTCCTTGCATCATTTCATAGTACTTCTGTACTCGTTAGTAATTTTACATCATTTTTTTCTCCGAATAACTGGTAAATCCTAATATTATCATTTGATTATTATATTCTGAACCTAGTGTCAGCTAAAATTAATGCACGAGTTCGGGCAAGTAGCCTTGAAGGCTTCTTCTCTGCCCACAAACTATAAATATTTCAATTAATTTATTAATACACAATTTTGTTTGATTAAAAAACAAAGAATTTTTCTATGTAATTTTTGACACTTTTTGGCTCATAAATATATTTCTACGGCTGTTCTCATTAAAATTAAATCTTTAATTTGGCTTAAAATTATTTTTCAATGTTGCTTGTGAGAGTTTTCCACAGTGATTTAACACACAACTGAATGCAGGGGAATAAAACCTGCATTACATTAAATTCACGTAATAGACGTTTAAAATTTGCTTTGTATAATGGAATTCCAGAAAGTTATATTTATACATTCAGGAAGATTTTCAGATTCACCACTGGTCACCGAATAGTGTATATTCATTTTATGTGAAACTGCATTTATAGAAAGTAGATTTATAGGTTCAGTGATTTTCAATTTTGCCGTCGGTTGTAAAAATTCAAGTACTAGGCGCATAAAGCAAAAATTATACTTTGCTTCAATGTGTAAATAGTTTTTATTTATATTTGTGATTTATTACCTTTTTGGCAAGCACTATCTGTTAAAACTCTGCTTTTTTAGGTTTTGAATAGTACAAACTAATCACACACAAATTTCAATCAAATCTAATTTCATTAATATTATAATTACTTATTTCACTTTAAATTTCCACTAATTCACTTTATTTTCATAGCATATATTTTTGATTTTACTTAAAGCTATGTTTGTTTTCTTTAGAAAAAAATTGTTTGGCTTTTATTTTTATATAAATGCGTTTGTATGCACTTGACAACTCTTCAAAAGCCAAACGTTAAACACAAAATCACATTCTACACGGCATTTTTACACCAATATTTAGGGATTTTTTTTTTATCTAATAATTTAAAAAAATTTTCTCACACAGCTCTTAACGATAACTACACTAAAAGAGTACGAATACTTTAGCCACGTTGGATATTAGCACACGCGCTGCGCACAATTGCTAACGTTTAAGCGTTCGTTACAATACTAGAGAGTCTGCGTTCTTCTCTGCATCTTGGCCATGCTGGCTATTCACAAGAAAAAAATCTTTTTCGAATTAAAAAAATATATATGGGCAAGTTGCAAGCGAAGCTTTGAGTGGGCCTATAACAGAAAAAGCATTCCACTCATATATGCTCACTAAAATATTTTGGACAAATCATTTGCACCGCTTTCTGCTGATATTCCATTTTAGGCTGCAACCCTCAAAAACAAGCATAACTACTAGGCTTAATTAATTTTTTATTCCATTTTGGTTTTTTGTAAAATTGCTTGTTAAATAAATATGCTCAAGAAGTCGTTTGACAAGATCATTACTGCTGCTATGTGTTTGTTTATATGTTCTGCTTTGCATGTTGAACCCTTGCTGAGTACCAATAGTTTGTTAACTTGTTTTGAGCAAAACCCACTAAGGAGACCCGCTATAGGATTGTTTATTGGCCGTGTATGAGTGCGTACGCGCCTATAAGCATCAAAAACCTGTTACAAAACTTGTATTTTTCACTTGTTGCGCATTTTCGGTTTTTATCATTTTTCTTGTTTATGGTGCAGTCGCTCAGTTCATGCTAGATTCTCTTACCTGTATTGCACTCTGTTTACTTCCATTATGTTTCGCTTGGAATGTTGCAATGAGCAACATTTTTATTGTATTGCTCGTTCGCAGTGATGCCAGACTGCTGACTAAATCAGATATGGCAAATATATCTCATTAATGAATTGACTGAAGATATTAAGTTAATCCTAAGAAACATCTATACTGTTCTTTTCTCGACTATTTATAAAGTTTTTCTCCAATTGTTTTTTTTCCTTTCAGAGTTATTAAACGTATGATTTCAGCACCAAAGTAGATTGTTATGATTGCTACGAACTATACCGATTTAACACCGAATTCTATCATAATAATTGACGGATCTTTGATTTACAGAAAATTTTGAGATTCTCAAATTAATAGGTCTTGTATCAAAATCAGTTAGGGCGATAGTTGATTTCTATTCAATTCTATATTTTCTTTTTCCACAAAAAATAATTAAATGTTTGTTCCTGTTCGCTTCCCCGAATTACATACGGCATCATGAATGTAAAAGGTTGTTTACCTGAATTCCCAGTTCGCCGACATATTTTGTAATAATTAATTTCGAATCAGGATGTAAATTCAAAGTTAATGCAAACACAAGAAACTCTACCCATAAATTATTTGATCTTAACGAAGAAATTGGATATTTTGTACTATCAGTTGAATGGGGCTTTCTTCACAATCATTTACATTCTTAAGGGAATGGTTCATCTCATAATTGTTTTTGAACACTTTTCATAGACCTAACAAAGAGTAAGTTTTTCAATAATTTTGCTTGAATAATTAACAGGAAATTTTTGTTCAATGTGGCAGCATCCCCAAAAAATATTGACATTGTGATACTGTTGTTCTGCTATTTTTATTACCTTATGTTAATTTTTCATGTTAACTAATGAATTGTTCTTTAGTTTAAAAAAGTATGTTTACTCACTCATACTCATACTTTATTTAAATAAGCATTTTCCAGGCATTCAGGTATGTAGCAACCTTCTGTTTACCTACCAATACCAAACCAATTGCACCACAGTAATAAGACAATAACGCAAAAAACGATTAAATAACAACATAATAGCTTACCTGTGCGCTCACATTTTCTCAATTCTGAAAATTATGCTCTCTTGTTGAACAAAATAAACACGCTGCTTAGAAATGTTGCGTTCTAGCTTTCTAACTGAAAAGTTTAATAAACTGGTTTCAAATTAAATAAAAATTATTGCTGCTCACGGGACATGCTTTTATATATTTATGTACTTTTTCCTTTTTTTTTGTATATTGAAATTTCTTGTAGTTTTTTGCTTGCTGAGCCCTGTTTATGTTTTCCATGAAATGTACGCATTTTTTTGCATTTTTGTTGTTTATTTAGGTTTGTAATTGTACCTGCAACATTTAACACCACTACACGTGGGAAGAAGAGTACAAATAAATAAATCATAGAAAAAAAAAATATATTAATACAAAGATGATTATGCCCAAGCTTAATAAAAGTTTAAGTAATTAAACACATTGCTGAGAAAATTGTTGGTGCGAATATTTAAATATTTACTTTATTCTTCATTTTTTACGTGTTATTCACACGCTTTTATCTAAAGTTACAATAGTAACATTTCTTGGTTGTAACTAGCCATTGGATTAAGCCCTAAAGTACAAATATACATTTCTTAAACGTTTCTTGTATTTTTTAGGTCAAATAAATTTGTGGACTTTTGTAATATAGTATATGTGAATTATATATTTATATCATATACTCCTATATATATATATATATCATATACTCCTTTTTTCTTTTTATTTACTATAAATAGTAATCGATTAAAATCTACTAATTTGAGATCTTCTTCCAAGAACAATATTCTCAAATTACGTTTTGAGACTCGTTAACACATTCAGTAATATGCAACCATTATTTTTTCCTAATTTGTTTATGGGCAACACATAACTTAAGTGTTGCCCAAGTCTTTGCCTTCGGAGGCATCTCTGATTTAGATATCTTCTTATTTCGAATATAAATAATTACTCGTAGTTGTATCAATATTTGAACTACCTTCACTACGCCTATTTATCCAAATTGGGGTATTGCAAGCCTTAAAAATTGTATTTCAAAAAAATTTCTTGATTGGGTTCAATACATATTCATATTCAATAAAGATCAAAGGTATGTCGAACAACAGTCGGAAGTCTTGAATTTTCACAAAAATAATTTATAGAGATTTAATAAAAATTTTCATGAAAGAAATCAAGTAATATAATCAATGGGTAGACTAAAATTTTGCTTGTTTTAATGAAGAGTAGAAGCATAACAGTTTAGAATACCTATGTGATTCGAAAAGAGACAACAAAATTTCATTATTGCGTCGAATGTTATCAAGACGTCAACTGAAAATTGGGGTAGTTGGATGAAAATCAGAGGTACTCCCAATATGCCTATGGGCTCCGAAAAGAAGTTATTATACAAAATTAGGAATACCCCTCCATTATATTGAGTTGCAAAGACTATTAAAGATTATCAATGCTTCAACAACACAATGGCCATTACTGAAAGAATTTAAAATTAATTTTTTGTTTTGATTTCAAGCCGAATTAACGTCACTTTTTCTAAGAGCAATAGTTGACTGTAATATTCTCGCATGTTTTTAGTAACTGAATATTTATTGTAAAATAACTTATACGTAACAATATTATATCCACGACGGAAAAGGCTGTCTCTTTCATATTTATCGATGCATAAATCTGTTTTGTCGTACTTGCTTCAGAGCTATTCAGCATGGCCATGTTGCCTTCGTAGAAAGTGATGATGATCGGAGGAATCAATATCTAGGCTTTATGGCACGTAAGGTAGTTCTGACTTAAGCTTTTGAAAAATAAAGTTGTAGTCATGCTTTATGTTGCAAAAAAAAAAACGTTGAAATACCAATTGGCGAAGTGATAAAACACCCGAAAATTATTATTTATCAGTACAAAAGTACTTGAATTTTTTATCGGGTTCCGAAGTACTTAACTATACTCATAATACTATAAGTACTGATACACTGCTGCTATGAAGTGCTAATGCCTGCATAAAAATTAATGTAAGTAGTGTAACGTTTAAATTAAGTAAATAATATAATAATATTGAAAATTACATGCGCGAACGACAGATATATTTAGGTACTAAAAAGTTATCCAAATTTTTTTTCATTGCCCCGTTTGTATAACTGCGATACTTTAAGCCCAAACGAGCTTAATATTTTATGTGCTGTAACCGTCAGTCATGCGAAAAGACAGACTGACCAGACCAAAATTATTTTTAAAATTATTTTCAAGAACTGTTTTATTTAAATGGGTTTCCCCCTTTCTAGAAAAATTATATAGATAAAGTAGAAGTCTTGAACCTTTTTCTGAATACCCCGTAACTATAAGCATGTTAATATCACGAACCAAATGTTTTCCCTATCAACCCTGTAAATGTAAAAAAATAAGTGGGTTGTACTGTTATACTTTCTAGCCTTTCATTCGAAAAGTTTTCAACGATGTTTGCAATTGCTTAACTTGGATTGCTTGTTAATGGGGAATCTACCGCAACGCCCTTACTTTATAATGTGACAATTATACGAGCACTGTTTAGTGGCTATTGCTGAGCTTAAATTCGAGCCGCATGCAATTAAGTTAAAATAAAAATAAATCAGCATAGGTTTCGTACAATTACTAGGAGTAAGTATTGTTTACGACCACTGTGGAATCAACGAATATGTTTCTCTTATTTTTTATTAATGCACAAATTGTGTTTGCAAAACAGCCTGTCGAATATTTTACTTAAAAACTACAGCAACAAATGTAAAATACAATTCAGAATTTATTGTTTTCTCAAAATCTCAGCTTTTAAAAATACTATGAAAACATGTAGTCTAAGGATCACAAAGGTGTCTGATTTAAATGAGTCAATAGTACGTACATTTATTATATTTGTTCACTTAAGACTAGAACTTTGTAAAATTTACATGTAACCTATGCATTATCCAGCACTAACTCCTTATTGACTACATAGGTATACTGGACGTAGCCTTTCTTTTCATATAATCAATCCCATGTTTGGTAGCCACATTAATCATATTCACTTTCAAAAGATAATTGTGCATATTTCAGCATTAAGGCCTCTATTGAGACCACAAAGGTGTTCTGGAAGTACCTCTAATTTACATCCACTCAACCTCATTTTTGACACACCCATTAAGTATAATTACTTTCACTCAAATCTCAAATTTCGTAGAATTCAAATGAAAACTGTGAATATGTCAGCATTAAGTCCTCTATTGAGAACTCTAAGGTGTACTGGAGACACCCCTAATTCGCATTCAACCACGCCTTTTATTGGTAGACACATTGATTATATTTATGTGTAATTCGGGATGAAAGCCTCTATCGGTACGACATAGGTGTGTTGGAGGTTCTTCTGATTTTAATCGAATCCAGTCCATTTTTTGTAGACACGTTAATTTAATGTATGTTCAGTATATAATGAAATTTCGTTAAATTTAAATAACTTTGGAAAATTTGGCATAAGGCGTTTTCCGGTACTTTATAAGTATACTGGTACCTCTGATTTTTGTTCAATCATGTCGATTTTTTTAACACGTCTACGTGTTTTAATTTTCCTCTGAATTTTGAACATTCAGGAAAAAATTTCAATTTCAAACGGCTGAAGTCCGTATTTTTTGGACATGGACGGACGGATGGACACGTCTTAATCAATTCCTGTGATGATCCTCATCATATTGGTATACATTTTGATAGGTATGACCAAAACTAATATACACTTTGCCAATTTTATTAGTGACATGTATAAAAGGAAATCCGAAAAATGTTTGCTTTGCTTTTTAATTGTAATTTTTGTTTTTGTGTTTTCAGGCTAAACCATCATGTACTACTAGTGTAGTTGCTGCTAAATTTTTGGATGGTTAATTGTAAATGTCCGTAAGAAATTGTAACCCAATCGTTGAAATTTTCATTTCAATAAATTAACAATGAATAGCCACATACACGATCAGCTGGATTCCTCAAAATAAAGGTAATTGTTTTTGATTATTCCCATCAGTCATAAGCTTAGAATATTATTATAGGCACATTCGAAGAATCGAAATTGATTGCGACTGGGTGAGAACAATCCGTGTGAGGCCACGATAGCTCAAAAAATTTTCTGGTAGATTGATCAAAGTTGCTTCTCAGGTATATTTTGTAAGTAGAAGTTCGATGTGGTCAGGTTCGAGAATGAGTAGAATCTTTCCATAGCTTCGGATTCCTTTCCCAAATCTATCGAAATTTACTGAAATTGTCACATTAATTCTTATTATTAATTCAAATTGATGACTATACTTTTCTAAATTATGTTTGAATTCATTACTATCTTTTAAAGTATTGAGCAACTCACGAAGCGCTTTATTGAGAAATCATAAGCTTTCTCATTTGAAATAGCATTTTATTACCTTCTTAAAATAATTACTCTAAATTGTATGATTTTCAACAAATTAAATTCTTATATGGTACACGATAAATCATTGAATTGTTATACCTAGTAACCTGTTCAATATTTAATACATTCTGATCAACATAATCTTAGTAATCGATCTGGTGATGTCCGTCCAACCATCCGACAGTTATGTTAAACTAAAAAACGATAAACAGCAGTTCAATGAGTTTTGGCACACAGACTCTATGGAAAATCCTATATTGAAGTTCGAACTTATTTTTGTTCCGACGATTACTGGTACCTCCACCAACACGAATGTGATTGAAATTTACGGCTATATGTGATATTATATACACATATATTTGTTAATGTAGTTAAATAAGCAATTTTAAAGTGAAAAGAGCATCACAAATGCAAGCAAAGGAGTACTAGCGTACCTATGTTGTCAAAATGCTTTCTACTCCGGGTTTTTATATAAAAAATATACATATAATCAAAAATCAATGAATTTTTGTAATTCTGATAATAATTATACAATATATCACAATTCAAAAGTAAGCGTGATTGGAAAATATTAAAATACATCCTATTACACCTATATGGTGATAGTGTTATACCGATCTCGAGTAGGAAAATAAGGGACCATTGTTGGAAATTAAGAGGCACCTATTTGATCGAAATTAAAAGTTTTGCATGAAACTCCTAATAAAATTTAATAAAAGACAAAGACATTTCTCATATAAATACAGCATTGACATAACATACTCGAGTGTTCAACACAGTTTGACTAACATATAGAATTCAGTGACACCAAAAATACACCTTTGCTGCAGAAAACTAAGCATCAATCCGAATGACCCAGAAACATCTCCGAAATCCAATCTCGTGCCAACGTCGCATTCATATCAATGGAATTTGGATATTACAGAATACTGATAATCCAGATGGAAACAAAGAGTATAGACAGATCAAATTATAAAATATTGTATAAAATATTGTATCTGTTGGCCATCCAATCTTACATATATAGACTTCAAGTAATTGATAAAAATAAAAGACTTAGACAAGCAATAGAAATTTTCTTTATGTGAAACAAATTGTAAGGCGTTTGCTTTTTCAAACAATGAACTTGAAATAACTATAAGTGATTTCTCAAACCTTTTTACTTAGAAGGCAATACGATATCAAAACTTGAATTAAAATTAAAACTCCAATTTCATGTCCTACGGACTTTATCAATAGCCGTTAACTATAAATTGCTGGATTTATCCGTTCTAACCGCAATTGATGTTTTGGATGTGTTGTCGTTGTCGCTTTTCATTAAGTGTCAGATACATAAATATATGAGTATGTTCTTCGTGCTGCTGCTTAGATTGTTGTCCCTGTTGATGTTGCTATTCATTTTCATTGTTTAATTGTGCGCAGCCCGTCTTTAGTATCCCCGGACGTAAGAGCATCCTCCGCTTGAATTTGCAGGTCTCAATCAGCACAACAATGCTTTTTGTACGTTACAGGAATTTCAAGACGAACAGTTACTTTATAGTATTAGTATCTGCCTATATTCGATACGTATATATATGTTGTTTAACTCGATATGATCCTTCTCCGTTACATATATATATATAGCTCTGACAAAAACCATTTTCGTTGTTGTTACAACAAACCCCCACAGGTTTCCTCAAACCTATCATAATAAGCACGGACGGTGATTACATTTTATATACGTTCAGCTTTATCGGCGTCTTGACATTCATGCAGTTCGTCGATTTCGTCAAGAATCTTTGCGTGTAGCCTTCGATATTTTTGCTTAGTTTGCTGAGAACCAGAAGTCTGGGCCAAATAACATGTGGCTGTCACCACAGACTTGCACACGGTACTACGTTCATCAGGTCAATACGCCAAGAACTTTAGAAGATAGTGATCTCAGTGTATCTGATACCGGATTATAAAATAATAGAAACATTTTTCAAGTGTTCTGTTAAAGTGCTCGTTCATTCAACTGGGGATTAAACGGTGAACTTAGAGTTTTATCTCTTTCTGCTTTCGTCTGAGTGTAGTATTAACGAAACACCATTGCCGCTCCAAGTTTCCGTCAATCAACCCAGTGAAGGCATTGCTTAATTTTCACACACATATATCTTGTGTGGCTGTGAAACCCAGGTGACTGCCACTAGATCCGTTGTGGAATTTATGTAACACTCTACTGAACCTGCACTTAAGTACAGCAATTCAATCGTTGTATCAGCATCCACCACTTAGGTTTAAGGTCTACCATTGACATCAATACCTTTGCAACATGATCCTTGCTCGACTTTGCTTTGTCGGTCTTCGCATGCATGCAGAAGCAAAACTATAATAATCTTCTTTAGACTTTAGTCACACTCGTCATATTGCTTTATTTGCTATTGGACGCCATTGGATACATTAATTGTTTTAATGTAAGTTAAGGTAAATGAGTTCCTGCTTTGTATGCATTTCCGAACCCTAGTTAGAACACTTAGTCCGTATATGCGCTTGCTTTGTGGGGGTCTTTTACAGTTCCCACCAAAATGACCTTTGGAACCACAGTCCTGAGACTTTCTTATTCCTGTTATAGCGGAGCACCTTTCTTTTATCCACATAGTGCTTCGACTGGTTTTTTCTCCAATCCCTTTGCATTGTCTGCCTCCCTGTACAATTCCGAGCATAATCATCTTGACCTAGATGACTTGATGTTGTTAATTTTACCGCAAAGCGCCTTTTAAACCTCTTTCCTCCAAAAACTAGCCCTTCCCTGGCATGCGTGAATTCTATTTCAGGTAAACTCCAAGTATTCGACGCAGCTGTGGTTTCAAAATAGAACTTAAACACAAATAAGAAGACCTTCAAGAACGTGATCTAGTATGCGTCCTACTAGTTATGTGATCATGTCAACAAAAACCTATCTGCTGCTTGGTAAATTTTTCATACATGTCGCCTATGAAATTAGCATAGTGTACAATAGTTTTGACGGTAGGTTTGTAACACCCATCCAGTCTCCAGAGACCTATGAAAATACCTACCGATATGATCAGCATCACCACAGAAATTAATTTACCCATGTAAGCTAAAAAATAGGAAGTACGGCTTGAGCTATTTCAAATGAATTTGGTACTCATATTTTTTGGAAAAAGTTTAGATCCCCTTTTCGGGATCCTCCACTATACCTATTTATACACATATTAATTCGAAATCAGGGGTAAAAGCCTACTGCAGATCATTGAATTTTGCAATGATGAAATAAGATGTAACCATTTTCCGAAAATTGACTTGGTAAAATAAAAAATGAAAGTACCTCAAGTACAACTATAAAGTCCCAAAACAGCCTTTCTGCAGAATTTGCCACAAATATTATTTCAATTTAACGAATTTTCACTATATGGACATAATTAATGTGTGTACAGTAAATGCACTTGATTGGATGAAAATAAGCGGTACCTCCATTTAACCTATTTGGTCCCAACGGAGGCTTTAATACTGTATTAAACATAGTTATCATTAAACATTAACGAAATTTCATTACTGACACTGAACATAAAAAAAAATAAATGTGTGTACCAAAAATGGGCTTGATTGCATGAAAATTGGATGTACCTCCACTACAGCTATTTGGTCCCAATAGAGATTTTAATGGTGCAATATTCACAGTCATTTTAGTTCTACGAAATTGCTGTATTGAGGGAAAATAA
>JXPQ01038427.1:23111-33157 GCA_001014675.1 Ephydra gracilis
AGTTTATTGGAAAAGTAAATAGTATACCAGCGAGCATCAGCCCATTGACCAGCTCAAGGAAAACGTTTATTCCGAAATTTTTAGTGAACTGTCAGAAATGTTTGAAAATATAATAGATAACAAAGCCAAAAGATCACATTCTGCTATGACCACTTGCTTATTATTGTATGTAGGAAGTACTTCGAATAAATTGAAAAGTACGAATTGGAATAAAAGTATCTCATATTTAAATAGTGTTTTCAAACTTATGTAATGTTTGCATACCAGCATAAAAAATTGCAAAACGTGCATTTGAGGGGACTCAAACTTTTTGCGAAGACAGCAACTGCGTCAGTGCTTTCTCCACTGCAGCGTAAATGCCCAAAGAATCTTTTAACGTTTTCTTTTTATTTATTTTTTTCTTATTCCCTAAACTACACAAGCAAAATTATTTAAAGTGTTCAAAAACTTAGATTCGCTTAGCCAGATGTAATCAGGAACATTCGACTTGCAGAAGATATTAGTGGTAGATAGAGACGTTGCCAACAGCGAACGTTTCGAAGCTCATACAAATAGCTTTTTACCTCATCATTTTAAACACGTATTGGAAAAGTAAGTAGTTAAATTCGCATATCGAATGGACAAAAGAAGTCTTCAAAACGAATTAAGAATTAAGGTATAAAATACGTGTTTATTTTAAAACCAGAAACATTTTAAAGCATTTTTGACAATACAGTACTTTAAAGCATCAGAACTGTATATTGACACTGTGTGTGCACAAAGGGAAACCACGGGATCATGATAGTTAATATTACATTACATTGCCTATGCCACACAATAAGTTCAACTTAAGATTTTAAAGGGATATTAAATCTATTGGATACAGGAGCCTATAGAATTTTTAGTTAAATATAATGTAGGACTTGTTGGTTGCTACAATCTCATTGGCCCATGTGATCAATCCAGTTGACTTGTTCTGTGCCTATGCAAGGTTTGAGAAGCAGATTGAATTAATGGCATTCTGAAATTAGTATCAAGTTAATAAAGTGTTTTAAATACATTAAGTGTCTTGATTTTATGTCAAAACTTATTCCAAAGTATATCAGATCATTACAACATACCAAATGTCATGCAAAGAATCGGTTGCAAGGTTTTTGTCTGATTGAGACTTCATTTCTATTCTGATGCACTCCGTAAAGTCCAAGTTTTGAAATAAAATTTCATGTGTTGATATTTGAACAAGACCAGTTCTTTTAACACCCGATTTTGCGCGTAAAACACAATTGTAGTATAATAAGAGTTCTCAGTGGTCACCGATTTATTAGCAATTTCTAATTGTTTTTCGTTAAACATTTTTTACCACCAAGAACTAGATTTATCTTGTAATATAACTTTACGATAACCATCGCCAAAGAAGTCGATTAGGACTGATTGAGGACAAAAAGAGAAAATAAGAATGCGACTATGCTAGTCGGTACCATTGTCTCTGATACCTTTCGTCTTTTGACGATCTTGTATCCCTTGTATTGATATATCTTGTTGTATCTTGTCCGGCCTTCATTTTCTGCAAAACCTACCATTTGATTGAAAAAGAAGTTGTTTAGATGTTTGCAGGTTCCGATCATCCAACTGATTGCATAGAACTCATAATTCCGCTGGATGCCTCATTCGGAATGATTGAAATAATAGCTATTTTGAGGGGAATTTTTCGTTAGGATTTTTATCACAAAAACTTATAAAGTATGTTCACCTGATTTTGAAAGATCGATATGATCCGTCACTAAGAATAAAATATAATCATGAGTTAAAGAGACCTCAAGCCGGAGAAAGAACAACTATCACATTTTTGATTCGTTGCTGTTAACACTTGGACTGCAAAATTCATTGGTCAACACACAGAACACTCACTAATTTTAATTCAAAGATAAATTCGCGAAAGAATAAAGCATTGTTTTAAAAAAAAAACTTTAAAACAAAGCATTACAATCGCTCTTACCGAAGAAATCAAAATTAATTAAAAATGCAAACTTTGTAACTATCATGGTATAATAAAAAAAGAAAAAAAAAAAAATCATAAAGTTCACAAAAAGTGAAGTTGCTCGAGAAAGCTGAGAGCGAAAAGATATAAAACCAACGGAATCGACATATTGTGCATGAATATTTAGTAATGCGAATTCAATTTCAAAATGGGAGCCGTGTCGAAAATAACAAGGAATTGATGATTGTGGGCAATGTTTGAACTCAAATTAATGCGATGCATGTCTCCATCAAAACACACCAAAACCAATAGACTTAGCAGCAGAGAACCCATTCCAAATCGTGGAAGGACGCAACAGTAAGTTAGTGGGGTTTTGGCATTAGTATTTGCTCACGGTTTTAAATTCATTGAAAGACTTTAAGCATCAATAATATATGTCATACTATTGAAACAGTCTCAACGGCAATTATACTGAATAATAAAATCAAATTTTATCAAAAACATTTTTTTTCTAAGTTAGCATACGAAGCTTTAGGTCCAACTGTTACCACAAATTTTAACAAACTATTCAAAATGGACATGTACCATAGTTCAAATTTTATCTTAGACCAGTTAACCTCATGATTTGGTCGGTTGTTTCCTTAGATAGGTCAATGTGACTTGTAGAGTGTGAAAGAATTTAGAACAGCTTAGTTTGAATAAGATATACCAGTCCTTCCCTGGTTATTTTATCTATTCAATGTAAATTACATTTATAAACTTGTCAAACGTCAAATCGAAAAAATCAAAATATTTTCCGTTTCATGACGTGCGGTGGAATATGAAATGTTTGACAAATTTCAACAATTTTTCTGCAAAAAAAATACCTTTTTAGCCCGAACTAATGAATACTTACCACAAAAAATTTAGAAAAAGTTAATATTTAATCAATTTCGGAAAGATGACTATGCACTAATTTCATCTTTTCTGGGAGAGATCCTTTATTAAAAACAATAACCACATGCACAGTTATGTCTTGGCATATAATTTTCTTATGTGATGCAACCTCCATATATTAGGACAGTTAATCAAGTTTTTGTAAGAATATTCAAATCAAAAAAACCAATTAAAATTAATTATATTACAATTTTTTCTAGTTGATCCCCAAAAAGCGGAGTTCCTATTTTCTCCAGTAATTTCCCTTGCCGTTGGGCTAACGTTAGCTGTAATGGTTGCGGGACTTGCTGTTATTCTCGCTCTTCGGATACCTTGTAATAGGTCAAGACGAAGACAAAAAGATATTTCAAATGGAAATCAATCGAGAGATGGTTCTCCTGGACCTAGTGATAAAAGTTCAGCTAGTAAAGAAATGGACGGAAACGAAAGTGATGAAAAAAATCCTGACGTCGTTCCTGAATCATTAGATGCGGATGTTCAAGTAAGTTTATTTGAAAATTTCGCATTCAAGCCATTTTTATCAAATGGTAAGGTAAAGAAAATTTTTTATTATTATGGAGCATTTGAAGACATTGAAATGATGTCTTTGTTAAATTTCGTACTTATTTTGTAGTCACATATATCATAATCCTCCGTTTCAAAGTAAAAGTAAATCAACATTGATTTTAAAGAAAATAAAGCAAATTACAAAGCTTCATTTTTGTGAGGGTTTAATATAATTATTTTTGTGTTCCTGCAGGATACGTAATTCACAATCATGCCAGTAAGGATTTTATATCTTACATAGTGCGTGCCCAGCAGCTCTTGAGAACACACACGGATCCGCGATGTATAGGAGCGAATTGTGTATGGTGGTGTTTGTTCTTCTATTGCTCAAATGTTTACTGACCTCGTAGTAATGCCTGCTTGCAAAAGTACCTAAACGTTTCTTTTGTCGGCTGCTAATGTCGAGAAAGTACTTAATCATTTAAAATTTGATTGATGGATTGGGTTTTTGTAGACAAAAATTTTTCTGCCTTGCATAAAGGAATCTGTCTGGTTCTCTATAACTGCCAGACTCAGCTTGTCTGCCTACAGAGTGAGGCTAGAGAATGCAAAATTAACATTTGACTTACTTAAGCCCCATCGCTGGTGCACACAAAGGATATCCCGCTCTTTTTGTAAATTGTACCTCTTTGCATCAAATCATAATCACAGGCGATTTTCATCACCTTAAAATTCTTGAAGGTTCACAATACGAAATACTCAGAAAAACTATTGCACGACAAATCTGTATATAATTTTGAAAAGCCATATAAGCTTATCGAGGACATTGAACATATCCATGATTGCACTTAAGTGATTCTTGAAGATTCAAAATTTGTCTGTAAAGGGGAAATAAGGTGAATTCGCCATTGGAGGTTTTAGATCTTTTCCAAGGTTTTTCGCAGTGCAGTAGCAGATTTTTCAAAAAACGTCTTCCATCGTTTACAAAATAAAGCTGTAATGCATCTGAGAAGCGGTAGTTACGAGGCTAATATGACGAGAGAATGCGTGTCATTTGATATCCCTCTGCAACATAGGCTGGAGAATACTAGATCCCCAGAGTAGAAAAGACATCGATTTCGCAGCTTATTAACTCCACTTAGCCAGCTTTGTTTAGTATTTTGGATTGGCACTAATGTCTAGTGGTTTATGGCTAGCATATCCTTTTCTTCTATTCAATCAACGCACTAATCGTTTTCTGACTTAATGCTGGATTTTGTGTCTCCAAAGAGGGTTCACCTGTTCGTCATTATGTCTCAGTCTTTGATGCCAAATCGAGCTTTCCAAAATGGGAATATTTTTCCTGTAAATTTAAATTGTTTTTCGAAGGCATCCAGTCTGTATATGTCACTTTAAATGGAAGTCGTGCTTTACTGCTTTACTGTAGAGAAATACTTAGATTAAAGAATTTCGTTGGATATTTTCAAGACGACGGAAAATAAATAGCTGCGATGTCGATTGCGAAGTCAGGTGCACCTACACGGTGTTCAAGATCAACGACGTTTTGAACATTACAAAGTGTATAAAAATGCAGCTCTGGTGTTTGGAAAAGGAGCTTGTATTCGGGGATGGAAAAAAGAGCTTAAATTGGAGAAAGACTTCGTTATGACAGACCTATTGAATACTGGCTCCGCCAATGGCAGTAAACTTTTAAAGCCCATGAAGTGAGCTGCATAATGAAATGTGGTTAGTAAAAATTTAAATTAAAATTCGAATAATTGAAAAATGATTGAATATATATTATAGATAGCCGCATTTAAATAATCTACATAAATGTTTCTGCTTTTTAAGGTACTTATTAAATTTACAGGCTTTTCCGTGTCAGTGTGTTAGACTACTCAGTAACACAAGCATATCTTTTAAAAAAGTGATATGTAAACGTTTTTTCTGCTAATTTTATTTTTGAATTAGCACATTTTCAGTATACAACAGTTAATGGTAATATTGTGGATATGTCCATATTGAGTAATTTTTTTTTCAAGTTGAGCATTTACTATTTATTTTGTCGATTGTAGTTGTGATTTCAAACGAATGCCAGAAATAGTTCATGGACATCCTGTAAATGTTCCTTTCCATATAACACATTTCGGTTCTGTTCAACGCTCCCTCTGACCGCTTCAACCATTTCATTGGAACACCAATGGCTGTTTTGCATGATATTTTCGGTACGCTTGTTAACTCAACACAATTTAAAATGTAAGGCCTGACGACTTTATATTTTGTTCTATTTCTTTAAGAAGTGGAGTAAATCTAATTTTTTTTATCGGTATGTTCAGTACTACTACAAGGGTACCTTAAAGTACATATAATGAATGGAGACCTATTTTCTATGCTTCTTGTATTTGACTATTGACGCATCGTTGTTCGAGGAAACATTGTGGTAGGTGTTCTCTGTAAGGTTTCAGAAGAATAGTTCTAAGGTATTACATTCACATACAAGTATGAGCGTAGTTGAATCCCTCTAATGTTGGTTTTGACTCTCTTTAAATTATAAATAGCCTGAATTGCATATACCGTGCTTGATATGTCGGGAAGGGTTTATTTCTTCCGTGGGCATGACCAAACTTTGAATAAATTTAGGACTGTCCTTCACTAGTAGTCATAGCAAAGAATTCGTCTCTTTGTAATATGACGGCCAGTATTGCGTTGAATGGTATGGTTCACTTTGATATGAATAAGCAAAAACCTAATTTGCACTTAACCAAAAAGTTGTATTTTGCTTCCAAACTTATTATCATCACTCTATTGTCGTAACCTAATTCATTCAATTACACAATATTTCTGTGTTTAATAGGTGGAAGACGAGTTCAAGTAATTATACGTTCCATTTCTAGTGGTGATATTTATACTGGAGTAATGTTGCCAATGGAATGGTCTGTGAAAATATATATAATATAATATAAATGAAAGCATTAGCTTTAGTTTGCAGCCGATTGTCATGATTTTATAAACTTTAACTTTATTGTTCCTTTACATAGTTTGTGAAATTCGTGAATGAACCATTTAACGATCTTTATTTTGGGTACATATACTGTTGCCTTAATCACTTTCTGAAGGTTTCCTATGTAACGTCTCCCTTTTGCAATTGTTGTGCTACTTTTTAGAATATTTTGCAGGGAACACTCTTAAAAGTTCGTTTGGCAATATCCATTCATATTATAATGTTTAGTAAAATGCTCTACATAGGTTTAGCTAGTTTTCAATAAGGGTTTTATCTTGGACCCATTAGAATGGAATTAGCCACTACTATGCTTGTTCGTAGACCATAATAACGTTCCACTAATTGCAATCCCTATAAAATTAATGCCAAAACTTGAATGATATAAACATTAACAAAAGTATGGGGAGACCAATTAATTATCTGAAACCAAGAGATGAGAATCAAATGAAGGGTTTTATCATCAACAAACTGTTGTCAGTTTCGGGTGAAAATGTTTTCAGAGCACTAACACCAAATATATAAATCATCCCTACAATAAAGATAGCAAATGGACTCATTGTTGCATTTCTGCTATAATTACCAATTCTAATAAACAAAGTTAAAAATAAAGAAAATCATTCAAGTTTTGGCATTAATTGCATTAATTGCATCATTGCCTTTGATAACTTTTGAGTTTCGTGAAATTGCCCATTGCATTTGAGCTTGTTGTCTTCTTTCATGCGAAGCATGTCACTAAGACTGATGTTATTTAACTGTTATTTTCATTTGTATCAAAATTGGAGATCATCGAAATGTTCCCGATCACCGTTTCCAAAATTTTTCCTTATAATGTGACACTTGTTTAAGTCAAAAAGATATATTTGCCTGTTTCAGCGTATTATTGCACTAGGTTTCTGGCAGAAACGATTCAATAATTAAGAAGTATACAAAGCCATAACTGCTAAGATCATGATCAAACGTCTATGTTATCGGCTTCAACTCAATAATGGTTTCAATTTCGATCTTGGCTGTCACAATGTCAGTGCTGCTTTTGTAGCATGGCAATAATTATTTTGTGGATTTCACTAGGGTTGGCCTCAACGCTTTAAATTGGGTGCTCTACGTCTGATAGATTCGAATTGCATCCCCTAAGAATATATTTATTATTAATCCCCCCTGCAATAGGTTTTTAACATCAACAAGAAATGCAAATGAAGTCGGGTTTTAGCGTTGCCGCGGATGATAGGTAGGATTCCCATAATCGTGGAAAATACAGGGCTAACGATTTAACGTAAACATTTATTACCTTTTAATTTAGACATTAATTTTCTTTTTTGCTACCCAAATGTATGGCCCAGAGCCTTATACCACATCTTAATTTTTTTAAATATATGTGTTGCGTTTTTTAAGGAAAGAAATCTTGATTTTTCTGAGACTTCAGGTTTTCCGGAGCACAGTTGATCTCCTGGTGAAAAATTATCATAAATTGTTTCTGAGTCATGTGAAAAATATGATTACATCTGGTTGGTTAAATACAGGATCTGTTTAGGGTTCCAATCTTTTGTTAAATCCATTTGTCTTTGAACGTATCTATAACAAAAACTTACTTTTGTGGGTCCTTCAATTCCTTATATAAATATTACCAATTCAGTTTGGTGAAATTCCTATATAATTACTCCCTTGTTACCATGTTACATAAAATAAAAGCTTAGTTTGGGTACAGTAACGTTAAATAAAAAATAAAATAAGAAAAGGTAAAATTTTAGTTAGTGCAATTTTTCACTGAAAATAACTTTTTTGTCTGAGAATGCATCTTTGGTACAGTGCCGTGTGTTAGAAATTGGCTGGAAATCATGATGAAACTGTGGACAAGATTTGGATGGCAGCAACTCTTTCATCAACCACAGTCTTGAGCCATGGTTATTTCATTTCTCTTGGCGACGAAACTTCCTGGCTGTACACTGAAAGATGCTTTTCTTGTGTTCTATGGATTTCGGGCATTTCTCAAAGATACTCTCAAGTTCTTCATAGAAGTCATCGTTTCTACCATCATTTGTATCCTGAGTTGGAGCCTGGACACAAATCGTTTGGAACATTAAGTCTGGAGTTGATAAAAAATCGTTCATCAACTATAGACGATTGAGTCAAAGTGTTTTAGTCTCTTACTTATCGAGCATTAAAATGTGTGTCTGGACACATGACAACTGTTACATGTCACAAAACTGTAGCTTGAAAGCCTGGAACAAGCCATTGCAATTCTTGTTCTGCAGTCACATAAGGCTAAGTATTGCTTAAAAAGCTTTCTAGTTGAGCACCCACGTTTGTTCTATGGAGAGACCTTGTATGGTTGCACATTTAATTCCACTTCTTTAATTGCCGTTATATGCATTTCCAAACTGCTTATCACTCATTGTAGTTCCGATATTTCCATACCCAATTTGATCCATTACAAACGTTTAATCGTCTCGTTATCAGTTATAATATATTATACATAGATATTCTGCTTCATTATCTTTTAAGACTAGTTATAATTAGTAAATAGTAAAAGAGAGTTAATTTCTAGTGTCATTCTAGTTGTATACATTACATTACATGTATATCAATCGCAAATCGAGCTCTTAAGTTGACTTTTTATCAGCAATATTTTCCCCGAAACATCTGTTGCCAGGAAGTTCCGAATTTTATTAATTAGTTAACTGATTTTTCTAAAAGAAAAGCGAAGATTGGAAGAGCAATTGCTAAATTATTCTAAGTTACAAGCAGAAAAAGTCAAAGGAAAAAAACATTCAAATGCCACCAACACAAATTTAGGAGGCAATGAATTTGTCTATTGAATTGAAAACGTTGCTTAAATATCACGAACAATCTATGAATATTTAAATCTACCGAACCATAAGGGAATCAAGTGTTAGCCCTATTTAAAAAGATTTCTATATACACGCTGTAGATCTTTTCGTAGAAAAAGATGGGTTTTACAAATAAATATATGGCGAAACCATGCGTAATACAAACTGCATCGGAAAATACAAATAACAAGAAATCAAAAATTTAAATTTTAAAATTTCAATGTTGATTAAGGGACGTTAGACACATTCGCTTCTGAAAGTAAATTAGAAAGCACCGGTGCATTAGGCGAACAAACCATCGCATATGTAAGAAAAAACCAGACACATTTAGACTACGTTCAAAAAGAACATGTATATTTGTACGTTATCAGTGTTCACTGCATATAAGAGTGCTTTTTGATGCCTCTCCAAAGTCGTCAAACAATGCAACACTTCACGCAATAACACTCCTGGCTCACGAAAAAAAATCAAATTTGTAGTAGTCATGCTAAGAAAAAAGGTCGGTTTTACAACAGATATTCGTCAAAAGTTTCGTTTAATAAACAAAGCATCTGCAGCTACAATTTATCAGTTATTACTTGAGCGTTAAAAGGGTTCACTTGTATCAAGAACATATCCATTTGGTACAGTCACTTATACTACCACAGCTGCACTTTTTTTTGGCAACGACGGTCATCCGAGGATTTCATTGAACTAATTACTGGTGAAGTTTTCATTGGAGGACTAATCACAATAGCTATTGATTCACAGTCTTCCGATCAAGACAAACCTTTATTCTTCTTCAACACCAACCCAAATGGAACAAGGACAATGCCAGCATTCTTACTTTTATGTAACCCAATATGCTACCATTTCAATGGCC
>JXPQ01038465.1:0-12280 GCA_001014675.1 Ephydra gracilis
TACATCGACTCTTCTATTACAAGATGATCTGGAACGTCTTCAGACTTGGTGTATTCCTAACCGTCTGTCACTCAATTGCTCCAAGTGTATAGTCATGTCTTTTTTCAGACGTTCAATGNATTCAATCTCAATTGATAACTGTACTCTCGAGAGCGTACATCTTTTTAGAGACCTAGGAGTATTACTTGATTCAAAGCTTAGATATGTTGAGCATATAAATTTAAATTTTAACAAAGCTTATGGTGTCCTGGCGTTGATTAAACGTTGGGGCAAAGACTTCAGAAACCCTTACACCACTGAGTTATTGTTTACTTCTCTTGTGTGCCCTATACTGGAATATGGCTCTATTCTCTGTAACCCGTTTTATAATGTTCATATTGATTGACTAGAGTAGGTGCAAAAGCAATTCCTACTTTTTGCTCTACGTAGATGGTATTGCACTAGAGATCAGCGTTTGCCACCTTATACACATAGACTCATGCTAATCGATCTTCCATCGTTAAGAAACAGGCACACAGTTCTTGGTATATCTTTTGTTATCAACTTAATTAATGGTTCCGTGGACTCGGTTTATTTATTACATGCTCTAAAATTTAATATTCCATCTTGGGTTTCGCAAAATTTTATTCCTTTGAAATTAGATTTCTTTCGTTCGAATTTCTTGTGTAACGAACTATTCCGACGGTTATGTGAAGACTTTAATTTTATTAAAATTGTGCGTAAAACGTCTATTGGATATTCCTAAAATCATAGATGAATTTCTCTCAAGTTCAAGAAGATTGTGGTGTATTTTACCAAATTGCTGTATTTTGAGATGAATTAAATAGATTTTTACTCAGATTAAGTAAAATCGTTATAAATCCGGCCTCGACAGGGATCCAAATTCGTTGAACGATTTATATTAAGTTTACGAACACTATGAAATGACTATACCAAATTTTATTAACTTGCGATGCTGGCGGACCCCGAAGATATAGACCCATGTTTGCAAACTGATGGAAATATTAAAACATCAGAGAAATCCCGAATTTCAGTAAACATCGATGAAGCAAATGCCCATTGTATTTACTTAGTTGAAATCGGGGGTCAAACTTCTTTATGAGTACCCGAAAATACAGACCAATTTGGTGCGTTGTTTAATTGGATCTGGGTTTACTCAAAAACCGAATTGAATTACTCTACCTCAAACGTTACCAAAGCTTTTAATGTACGTGCAGACGGATATGGAAATGATTATTTCTATGAATTACATACTTTGCACAAACCCATTATACCCTCGTCTATGACTGATGGGTATTAAAAGGATTACCAGCAAAAGATGTCTTTAGTACTTAAAAAACATTTTACAGTTTTCGTTTCTTCGGCTTTGCTTAAACCACTATAAAGACTCATGCTTTTTCTCTACTACATAACAGTTGAGCTGAAAATTTCGTATGCTCACATAGAAAAAGATTTTCTTTATAATATTTCAATTCAATATAGTTGCCTTCGAGGGCTATATATGGATTAAAGTGGTCTGGACACTTTTCTATATCATTTGTACAGAACGATTTATACAAAGCCTCAAAATAGGCTACGGTTTCGCCGATTTTCTATGTAACAGTCACGCTCATGGTGTTTGTTTTTGCAGATAGTCAATAAATATAAGACCACGTCCAACTACAAAATACTGATGCCATAACCTTGCCAACCAAATTTTGCGTTTTTGCTGCTTTAGACTTAGGTAATCTAAGGTCAAATATCTTGATAAAACAGAATAATGCACTGCTCAGAACAATCATTTCGTTGTTATGTTTGGTAGACAGTGAGCGCGCGCTGGATCAACTTCAGTTTGCGGTCATCTAAAAGTATTTTGTGTCTGATTTATTCATTTTTATCAAGCCAAGCCTTGGCTTCAACAGTTTTTTTTATTTTCGTCAAATGCTTCATTTCGTCAATGCTTCATTAAGAAAATCAATCCTTTTTATCCATTTTCACATACAAATAGTCTGATAGATTTCAAATTTGTACACAGGTCTTTTAAAGGTTCGGTTTCGTAACTAAAAATCATATGGTTTTCATACTAATAGCGCCATCTGTGTGTTGGCCTACGAAATTTGCAGCCTAAGTGTTGCATAAAATCAAAATATGCAGCTATTTGATGTATTTTGGGCTCACCACATGATCGGTACTTTCTTTTTGTAGATGATTTCTTATGCTCTTTTCTTAAGTTTGAGCTTTCCTTTCTTTATGCTGGCTAGCTCAAGGCATGCAATAGCTCCCACTTGGAGACTAATAAACGCTGACGATATATAGAAATGAGAAAAAGCGCTAAGCCATAAAATGATGTGGAAATAAATTTAGAAATTATTTCTATAGTAATTGAATAACTAACATTCTCTCTATCTTTGCCATATAACATAAAAATTATATTTCCATAACTTGCTTGATGTATCAAGAACTATTTTTTATACATTAGATAATACTTTAATTTGAAATTGAAATCAATATGTAGCAAACCAAACGATAAATACAAAAAAAGCTTTTTGTACAGCTTTATTTAAACGTTATTTTTGTATGGCAGGTTATACCTAAATAGTTGCCACGCAAACATCCTTAACACAGGGTAGCTATCATGAAAATCTCCACATAGAAAACAGAACAAATAAAAATCGATGGTCAATTATCACATACCACTTCAAAGCTTGCCCCTATTCCTATCAGCATTGTCAAGTCATCATATTGAATTGTAGTTTAACAATGCCATATACTTCTCCAATCGGTATTTGACTACATTTACAAAGATATATAATATTTATAGTACAGTTATACTGTATAACATATTTAACACTTAATCAAGAACATATTATTTATAAGTTTAATAAATGCGTAACTACAATATTTGTTGAACGGTTTATCATAAAAATAATTTCATTTTTAAATGCTAATAAATTTTAATTGTTTTGCTTATAAATAAACATTGAATATTTTTAGTAATTAGTTTTTTAGTATTTTTTTTCTTTCAAGTTTACAATTTAATTGTAAATAAATGCAACAAAACAGCCTTGTACGGACATGTGTAAGAATTCAAGTTGTAATTTTTCATTGAAGTTCCATTGAAGTGCTTAGTCAATCAAAAATAAAGCTGGATTTTCCAAATACTTCTTCCAAACATTAGAGAAGCTGGCCATTGTGACACCATCAATAACGCGATGATCAGCAGACCAGCTAACGCTCATTATATAAGCTTTAACAATTTCATCATTGTCATTAAATCGAGGCACTGCCTGTGAACGACGGTACGAAAATAAAAAGCTAGCAATGTCAAATTATCCGATTATAAATACCTTTGTGCGTCCCATAGCACCAATTGCAACTTGTGGTGCCATTATGCATGGATGTGTGTATGTGCCACCAATCTGTAAAACATTTAAATATACATTAATCCACCACGCAATCTCATAAAGCGTACATCACTCACAATGCCAATATTTGAGAGTGAAAATGTGCCATCAGCGAAATCTTGTGGCGAGAGCGTACCAGAACGTCCCTTCTCAACTAACGCATTCAAATCCTTGGCTATTTGCATGATATTCTTGGTTTGTACATTTTTAATATTGGGCACGACCAAGCCTTGTGGCGTATCAATAGCCACACTGATATTATGCGCGCCTTTGTAGATGATCGATTCAGTTTCCAAATCTAAGGAGCTATTTATTATGGGATACTTAGACAATGCAATTGAAGCGGCTTTTATGCAAAATGGCATAAACGTCAGCTTCGCAACGCCATGCTCTTTGGCAACATCCTTGAGTTGTGCGCGGAATTCCACCAAACGCGTCATATCAATCTCATCGCTGTAAGCGAAGTGTGGTATTTTCTAAGGAATCCAAAAAAGTAAGCATTTACTATATGATGATAAGCAGTAACAAACATACCAAGGATTCTGTCATTGACTTAAGCATGGCCTTGCGTACTCCTTTTAATTGCTCAACGCGAACAGCTGACACAGTAACCGTGGGTGTAGTAACTGGGATTGCTGGAGCTGCTGCTTTAGTAGTTATAGTGGGATGTGGCACATTTGTACCGGGTGGCAAAATTCCCAAATACTCCATGACATCACCCTTCAATACCCGACCATTTCTTCCAGTTCCTTTAACTTTAGATAAATCAACCTTATGTTCCATTGCAATCCGTCTAACAGCTGGTGTAGCTAAAGTTATATGACGTCCAATATCGTCTGCACTGGCTTCTCTTTCAGCAGCATTCGCATTATGCTTTTCATCATCGGCTTCTGAGTCGCTACTGCTATCACTGTTTTCGCTGCCATCTTCTTCTTCATCCTCCACCTCAAAGTCAAGTAATGGTTTGCCAACCAGTGCCAACTCGTCTACACCGTGATGCAATTTTACAATTTTTCCATCATAACGACTGGTTATTGTTACAGATGCTTTGTCCGACTGTACTTCACATAAATTGTCGAATTGCTCCACGGTGTCTCCAACCTTGACGAACCTACCACAAACAACATTACTTGTAACTGTGTGTAATACGACTTGTATATTGCATACCATTCCTTGACAGTAACTTCCCTGATGCCTTCGCCAATATCGCTCAAGTGGAATGACACTCGTTTTTCTTGGCATCGTGTCAGGTGAAGTCGACGAAGCGTCGAGATGCCTACAGACTGCAAAATAAAAGAAATTAGCTCAACTACTAAATTCCATATAACATACTGATGGAAAAATAAACCAAATAAACCCAAACCCTTCGATAATGATTCAAGAGTTGTTTAGCCAAAAACTTGCATTTAAAAACTCCCTTCAATTGATTCAAAAGCATACATTTTTAAATTTCCTATTATATTCCTATAAAATAATTCACTGTACAAAAAATATCTCTGAAATAATTTTATGTGTATCAATAAACTGTTAACTGACCGTCGCTTTTCAATTTGATACCTTCTGTAAAGTGATCATCACAGCGATGATCACCTTGTTGTTAAGAATGTTTGCTTCGTAGTTATCATGTGAATTCTTTCAAAGCGCTTTAAGATTATGACTTTTCTACGTAATTATCTAATTATTTACTATTTCAGTATTGCATTTTATAGAATATTACATTTCCATCTTTGCAACCACAGATCACTTATATCTCATATCACAATGTGTTATGAAGGTTGTAGCTAAATTGCTTCAGCAAAGTTGATTCCCTATACTGTGGCTTACTAAAATTGATTATGGAAAAAATCATCTTTGCTACAGGTTAAAAACATACTGACGCCATTTTCTATAAGCGCATCATGCCGCTCCCGTATGGCTACAATTTGGAAATCATTGCCCGCTGTGAGCTGGAGATCACCTTCGCAATCTTCAAAGTTATTGAAGAAGCATGAAGGTGGTTCAATTAATTGAGTACAAGTGCTCTCTTTCGAAACACAAAAACTGGAACTTGTAACAAGTTATCCATAATTCAAAATCTCACAAGTATGCATTGGCCGTGTTCGAGTACAACATCTAACATTAAGTATAGGACGTAATGCAACTGCTGCAATCACGAGCTCCATGAAATCTACGCCAATGCTGACATAGTCAAACGAATAAAACTCCAGTGACTATGTTGGCTGCCACTTGCATGGCTGAATCAAAGCGAGCTCGTAAAGACTTTCATTCCAATCCGACCGGTCGCAGATGAGGTAGACCGAATTTACGTTTGGCTAATCAGGTGTTCCACGATGTCTCAATGCTCAAGGCTATACTATTTTATTATTGTATCAGGAATTTGTGGTGGAATCCAGTTATTAAATAAGTTGTAGCCAACCAGTACGTATCACTTTTTGATTTCTCATTATTCAATGTTTCTCTCGATGCTGTTAGAAAATTTTGAGTAACAGCTAGTTAGGCGTCCAAATGGAAAGTGAAACATTATGAAACTTTCATAAATCGATTAAGAATGTGAGAGAATTAGTTCGACTATGTTATACATGTTATTTTGACATTGTGTTTTTTGTTCAAAGCACTGAAGCTCATTCGAAGATGTTTATTTTAAATGGTTGCTTGGTTTCATCGATATCGTCTTGTAAATTTGAATTTGCAAATTTCATTGAACTTATTGACTTTTCTGCGAAATTTGACCTCGAACTCAAAATTTTGTAGAAAAACTGCAATAGATGTCTTTCAAATTACGAAATTTCAATGGTATTCGCTGATATATTTGGGAAGGTGGGGACAAAACTGAAGGACGAGTGCATCAGTATTATCCGGTGTAGCTCTGAATTGGTAATATCAATGAAGTTTTTTCCTGAAATTCATTAACTTATGCTGTATTGTGCGACAGTTTTGGCATAAAATGCCAAATATCGACCACATGTTTATACTGGTAGTTGATCTCTGATTATCCAATTCAGCCCATTCTTGGCGTTCTCGAATTGACTCTCAACGAAATGTATAGGTTGATTGGTTTTATAATTTCTTTTGATTACATAACTGAACTGGGAGCACACTTGATTTTTATCTGATCACACCTGTTTTTAACAAATGAATTGGTTGCGAATACGTAAGTCATCTTGAATACAAATTTCTTGGGACTTGGGAAAAGTGTATATTAGTTTTGGTCATACGTTGGTAACATCTATCAAAATATATACCAATGAGATCAGGATCACCACAGGATTTGATTTAGCCGTGTTCGTCGGTCTGTCTGTCCGTCTGTCCATATGAAAAAAGGAAAGCACGGCTTGAGATAGATCAACGAATTTTGGTACACACATTCTTTGAAAAAAGTTTAGATCTCCTTTTGAAATTGGTTAAGATTCGACCATTATCAGGTACCTGCAGTTAAGCTATTCATAAACATATTTATTCAAAATTACGGGCTTACGCCTACTGCAGCCTTTGGAATTGATAATTTTCAATGATGTTTACAAATTAAACAAAATAACATTAATTAATCAAAAAATCGGGGTTACCTCCAGTGCACCTATAAAATCCCAAAAGAGGCTTTATGCAGAATTTTCCGCAGTTATCATTTAAATTTAACGAAATTCCACTCTGCAGTGAAAATAAATACAATTAACATGAGTACAGAGAATGGACTCGATCGGATGAAAATCAAGGGAACCACTAATAGACCTATGTGGTTGCAATAGACGCTTTAAAGCTTAATTATGCACAATTCTCTCTTTAATTTTTTAATTTAACAAAATTCCACTTTTGAATGAATATGAATGCAATCGATATGTGCACCAAACATAGGATTGATGCTATGAAAAGTAGGAGTAGTAGTAGTAGGAGAAGAAAAGCTGCTTAATCATGCACGGGTGTCATTTGAATTTCTGCAATTGTATACAATTGATTCATTGAAATCAGACACCTATGTGATCAAGGGAGTAAAAAAAATTTTCCAAAATTAATGGAATTAATCTAGAGTAATTTAGGGGACGGGACTTTTCCTGTTCAGCAATGTGCTGAAATCTGGCAATGTTTTCATTTTTATTAAGCCCTTTCCATAATATTTTGAAACTTGAACATCATCGAATTCAAATTCTCTTGAATTCGATTTAACTACATCGTGTTCAATCGCGGAGGTTTAAGTCTAAAAGGTAGACATTAATTAGTCATTGAACTAACAGCATCCAATGAGATTCTACTTCAGAATTCTCTCGATTGCCAGGCAGTCATGATTTGAGGTATTTCGGGTTTAATTACTAAATACGTCGTATAACGAAATGCAATCCGATGCCATTTTCCAATCCACCTATTTAAAATGTGTTAATTAAACTTTGGTCGGTCATTTTCATGGCATGAATGATGCTTGAATGCGGTCTATGACTCTAGACAGCTTTACACTTCCGAGTACACAGAGATTTTTTTCAACGCAGTCCATTAGCGCTAGTAGCCACAATGCAATAGGCGAAATGACTGTGACTTCTACTTACTTATTGGAATTGAAATAAAATATTTGCCTTTTTCGGTTATTTTAGTATATTTTGTATCATAAATACGAGAAGAAACATGCATTGCCTTTCACTGTTTTCATTTCGCCGGGACACACTCAAAATATAAAATTTATAATTTCTGAATNGCCGGGACACACTCAAAATATACAATTTATAATTTCTGAATTGAATAACCGCCACTGTTCAGTTATGCTTGCGAACAAAAGTGCAAAACAGTTGCAATTACATTACGTTTTTGTCACCTATTTGAATAGTTGCTTATAAATTTGTTTAATGTAAATTATTTATACTCAGTAAAACACATTTTGATAATAAACACTCATGCACGTATATTGAACAAATGCTGTACATAATTACTCAAAAGCACATATTTGGGTTGAATCTGTTACGAGTACTACTGCATTACGTTTTTTTAAGTTTATTCTTCTGGTTGGACTTGGATAACTTTTAATTAATGCACTTCTTGATATTAATTTATTTGCAATTTCAAAAATGATTATAAAAGCAAAGTACTTGCTCTCGCAGTGCTGATGTGTGATTGAAAGAGAGCGCACTTTGCTGGCAACACGTACTGCGCTGCACAAAACTTACTCTCAAAACATGCAAATATGACAGAGTTATGTAATATTTATTTGAAATTTTGGCAATATAATTGAGAATGTTATTGTATTTGCTGCTTAAATTTTCAATTAAATAGTAATTCAATTGCATTTAAAGTTCGTGCGATTTAAGTATAATTACTTTTTTCACAGTTGCTAATTGACGTGGTACGAAATTCTTCAGTAATGATGCCGCGCCGTTTCTGAACAAATGTGAAGCCATATTTCGCGGTTTGTGGAATTCGTATTTTGAAAAGCAAAACCAAGAAGTAAAATGTGTTAAAAGCAATTTAAATTGAATATTTTAGCTATGTTAATGTAAAATAATATATTTAAACACGATCACATGAAAAGCAAAATATATGTAGTTTCAGAAATGTGTGCGGCGAAGCGAAGTAGAAATAAGCAACTGTCTTATCATATTTTTCGCTTCATGGGGACAGTGATATTCTAATACATGTTATTCATTTTAGAATACTCTCTTTGGGGGGCACGTATTTTTATTGTTGTTTATATTAAAATTGATCACCTGTTGTATTTCTCTTGTTGCCAGACTGCTCAAAAAACGCCTAGTTCATCAAAAACATTGAACAGCCTTCCAAGCTAAGCGTATCCTAACGTAACAAAAATTTCAGCAGGTGCTAATAATTTAATATTTCAGCGTCACATTTTGAATTGTGCTAAATTAGAATGTCGTGACAGTGGTCATCGCTTTGGGCATTATGCTAGTATCTAAAGAGGGGAAGACCTTACCTTCCCTCCTTACACCGTAAACTTTGGAACCAATATTCACTCTGGCCAGATATCTAATAAACACAAAAAAAATTTGTTTTTGGTAGCCAGCTCACTTTTATTGTTTCTTATGGAATTTAGTTAAGGATTTTTCGTTTATGGCGAAAGCATCTGTGTTCTTTTTTTCTTCCCATGCCTTTTCTACTCCTTCGTTTTCACTCAAACTCTCTTTTTAACGAGAGCACGGGTTTGTTTAAATATTCCACAGCATCCAGGGCTGTCTCGAGCGCTTGAAAAATCAAGTCAGTCGTGCATTCAAATAGTTATAACGAAAGGGGTAACAAATAATGTTTAAAAGTAACAACAGTGAAATACAAAGTTTTGTAGCAAAAAAAAAAAATAGCACAATAATACAACAGGTAACAAAATTAGTTTAATAAGAAAACCTACAAGAACGCAACGCTTTGGAATAGGTCAGATGATTTATTATGGCGAAATTGGGAAAATTATTTTTTTTGCCTTCACGGGAAAGTACTGAAAAACGTGTATATGAAAGATTTTAGTACATCTGAGAAAGTCAGTGCAACATTTATTATTATTGTTGTCTTATGGATAATGACCAAATCATACAAATTTTTTATATACAAGGCCATTTGCTAAAACTTTTAACAAAATAAATCAATTTCAATAAATAATAAATAAATCATTTTTAGAATTAACTAAATAAATTTTGGGGTGATTTAATTCACCTATATTTGCATATCAATGAAATTGCTTTGAGTATACAATGTTGGAGCGTCGTAAAGCAACAGGAAATTTTGCAGTCAGATGTACACATCCACAAAATTGTTTTCTAAGCGTTCTAATATAAAAACTTTCAAGCGAATGTAAATAGCTTTAATACTTCCACAAACAGATTTTCTAAAGTTGCCAATCTGGACATCATCACATCGTTTGAAACACGTTCTAGAACGTTACGTTCTTGAAGTTCTTGTTGCTGTTCGTGTTTTGATGTCATAACTTTTATTTTCATTTGTAAAACATCTGGCAACATGTTTCATGTAATAATTTGCAAAACAACGTGCCAGCAATTGTTATCAAAATGGTAAATTTAATAATATTAAAAGTATCATGAAATATGTATTAACGAATTAACGTTTTGCTTTCAACTTTTAGACAAATTTACGCAAAGCCTTGGATAAGTGTAAACACCCAAACAGTCGTAAGACGAAAGCTTTGAGCAAACAAGCGAAACGGCAAAATAACAAACATAAACAGCGGCTTGGACATGCCATAAAAAGTAATATTTTGGGTGAGAAGCTGTCGTGGTGTTTGGATCATATTGATGATGAGCGCACAGAACCGCTGACACCACAGGAATTCGAAGATTTAATTGAAGCATATTTGAAACGTTTCGACGAAGAACTTGAACAGATTGCACTAAAACAATCAATTAGCAAACATCGTGCCCATCAACATGCAGCTCGCCAAGATGTCATAAGAATGACGCTCGAGAAAGAACGCAGCGATTATAACAGCGGTGGCCTTGGTATGTCTTATAATCTTCGTTTCCATAATTCGTCTAAGGATTAAATGCTTTTCAGAGCTAATTAATTTGTGCGATTCGGCAAAGTTTAAAAGTCTTCGTGATTGGGATGGGAGCGCCATAAATGTACAACATTTGAAACTTGATTATATTTCTCGCAATATGCTGGAGCGCTTAAAGTGCACTATGAGTAATGCGCAGGAAGTGATGACTCCGTCAAATGCAAAGAACACAACAGAGTTAATGGAATCGTAGTAAATAAATCTTTAATTTAATTAAAAATTAATTAAAAATTCTGCATTGTCTATTCGCCACGGATTACTGGCTCTCCATCCAATTTTTTAATGTTCTGCAAGCGTCTGATTGCTTCAGCACGGAAAACAGTCTCGTCCATTGCCTCCACTAATGGGTTTCCAATAACGGATATTTCCTCTAGTTTTGGCAAAGCCATACGATTGAATTCAGACCAATCTTTAATGCTATTGTATGTAATGTAAAATACTTTCAAAGCCTTCATGGATTCCAACTGCTTCAGTTTCTCTATATTATTATAGCTTACCCAAAGCTCCTCAAGAGTTTCGCCCAACGCTTCCTTTGAGTATAAAATGAAAATCAATTGAAAGTACATGTACAAATGGAGAAAACTCACAATACCAGCAAGACTTTTTATATAATTCCTAGCCAGGCAAAGTACTTTCAGATTTTTCAACAAGTTAATGCCGGTTATTTTTTCAATACGATTGGATGACAAGCTTAGTTTGCGGCACTCCACTAGTGTATTCAATTGTGCATCCATTTTCTCAATTGGTGGATATTGAAATTGCAGACCGATTTCCTTGGCCTTAACAGCCTCTACACCGTTTTTTGCTTCCCATGCTGCTAGTGCGTCTTTGATAGATGTGCCCTTGGACATGATTGAAAAGTTTAACCAAAAATATATTTGAAGTTAATTTACAACTTAGATATAATTATTCGATTTGGATCTAAATTCAAGTGTAGTAATTTGAGGTTATTTTCATGGCAGATTCAATCAGGTAAATAAATTAGAATGCCAATTCAAGATCTAGTAGTTTTTAAGACTGAGGTCTTTAAAAATATAAATAAAGAGATAATGCTTGAAGTAGAATGTTCAGGCATACGGTTTTCACAGTTCAGTACAAGGGGCAATAGAAAAAGGCAAATGCAATAAAAAAAAATTTATTTCAACGTAATTGATGAGCATTGCTAATTTTGCTTGAAACAGCTCCTCTGAGTACCAAGGCATAACCTTAATTTATCGTAGACGCATTGAGAATCATCCTTATTCTATAAACCAACGTCGTCGCTTTTTTCGTCATTGCTGACGTCGCTTCGATATGCAATTTTGTAACGCCAGTGATTTGACAGCTAATTTAATTGAGTAAGTCGGATGCAAACGAAGGTTGAAGACTAAACGCTCTGCTTATTATGCTTCGTTGTTAGTTATGC
>JXPQ01038472.1:11889-24315 GCA_001014675.1 Ephydra gracilis
ACGTAGAACGTTGCAGTCGACTGGCCGTCATAAGCCTTGCTTCGAAATTGTTTAAACCACAGATATCATGAAATGGAAAAACTCTGCTTAGAAAAAAAAAAAAATTCTTGGACTTAATTGGTGAACTGGATGAACATGCCATTTTTATTCAATCATACCCATTTTCTGTTATTAATAATCATTAATTTCGTAATATTTATTTCGATTAAAATCCAATTATCGCGTCATATTGGTGTGCTGGATCTGCTACTGATTTTCTTTCAATTATGCTCAGTGTCAGAAGATGGATTAATGATCTTTAAATCACCCCGATTATAAAATTTATCTGAATTTCGTAGATAATTGTGGGAAATTTTGCTTAAAACCTGTATTTGGGCCACAAGTGCATATTGGAACCAATTGTGACTTTCATTTACTCAAGCCAGCTTGAGTGCACACATGGAGTATATTTTTATTCGTTTAAAACTGAGTGAAAAATATCCCTTCCCGACTGATCGTCGCGAATTTGAGTGTAGGTGTACTGCAAGTACTCCATATATTTGTCGGACTTTAAACAAATTCACATGTCGATCTAAAAGTTTTTGAATAAATATGTGTACCAAATTTCATTCGTTCATTTTTCTACATTTTGTTTACGGATGAATCATGCTGATTTCAGCATAAATTTTAATAGGTCCGTGCACACTTCGTCTGGATGCTGCAAATGTATGACCATAAGTATATAAACTTTGCCAATTCTTTTGGCGACGTGTTTAACAACTATAAATATTCCAATACTGTATCTTGATGACTTCAGTAATTTGTATGCAGTAATTTATATGCGTATTTTAGAATCTATACCCATATTTCAAAACTAATGATAGATTCGGGTGCTGTCGAGGACTTTCTAAGTATTTCACCTTTTATATTCAACTCAAATTGAATTATTAGTTCAACTCTTCAAAATTTGCGCTTACTTGGTTAATAGCTGGAAAATGTAAAGTCGATAAATGCCATTAAAATTGAAAACGTAAATTCTTTAATTTAGCATACAAGCTTTATAAATTTGCTAAAAGAATTAATTGCAGTTGTAATAATATATCGCATACATACGTTTTTTAACGTAGCCCAAATTGTGTCACCATCGTTTCAGTTCAACATAAAAGATGGGCTGAGAACTTTGGCGGTTAATAGCGGAAGCAATTTGTATCCAGATTCATACAACCTTGCCATTGTTCTCGTTGATTTGTTCCATAGTGCATTATCTTGATGAAACAGAACTTTCTATTTCTTTAAAAAGGACCGGTTTTCAGTGAAATCGTCCTTCGAACACTCCAATAATTCTTTCCCTTTCAAGTTAATCGATGAATATAACACTATGTGCATCCCAAACTACTGATGCCTTGCCAGCTGATTGTTGCATCTTTGCTTCGCTTTCGAGTTGATTCCACAAGTACAGTGGAAGATGATGACCATTGTTTTTAGTCCGATGTGAAATAATGAAGTGGTCTTTCATCTATTGTTGCATACTGATGCCAAAATTCTGGTCTGGTATGGTTGAACAGCTTCAAACACGGCTCAAAGTTGGTTTCAGTCTATTTTGAGCACGCTCAGCACCCGCTTTTTCCAAAGTTGTCGCAAACACAAATTTTAACATTGCTGTTTCAGCTATTTCGATCAACTACACTTTGTGGACATTCAGATTTATTTTGCGCTTTTTTATTGTGGTTGTTTTTGTTGGTAAACGCTTTTTTTGGGGTGTACACTGAGTGCAGTATCGTCGCCGCTGATTTCGCCTCGTTTCAAATTAGGAAACCACTTCTCAATGCTTCATTTCCCTTGTGTAAATTCCGAAAAGTTTTTAACAAGCCAAGCCGTAGCTTCAACAGTATTTTTACCCAAAAGACACAAAACATGTACACGAAACTTTTCATTCGGATTTAGTACTAATAGCGCTATCTCAGCTTTAGCTTACGAACTTCTCAGCCCAATTATTATGAACATTGAAAACACAAGTTAAGCAACCGGGAATATGCTAAAGCCCTTACCACAGAAAGGTAAAAATGTCCATGAACTGTAAGGGAGGTTTGCCAACATTCTTAACGATAGTCTCTCTGGTCCTCTAGTTACTACAGATTTCAGTAAAGGCTTTGGTACTCTACCTTGCAACAGACTCATCTGAGGCCTCAACGATACACTTTTGCGAAGGCTATTGATTAATTTATAATAAAATAATAAATTCATAAAATAATAATGAAACAATGATACTTAAGTTATAGTATTGTATTGAAAACCCTAACATTACAAAAAAAAAGTAACTAGTAAAACGGTAAGTGTCGGCTTAGGCCGAGAGTCTACTACACGTCGCTTGATTATTAAATAAAAAACAACAAAGTGATTTAAATTACTCTGGATGGATTGCACTAATTATGAAAAATTTTGTTAAATCTCCTTTTTCCACCAAATTGGTATCTGATTTCAATTCACTAACAATATATATTTTCACTTAATATTGGAGTTTTGTAATATTTTAATATAACCAATACATGATTAAGCATAAAACCCTCTAGGAGGTACCTCCGATTTTCATGCAATCTCGCCCAAATTCGCCTTATATTTGGATTATATATGTTTTCCCTAAATATTGACATCTCGTTGAATTAACATGATAACTCTGAATAATTCAGTATTAATGCTCTGTTCAGACCACAAAGGTACAATGAAGTTACCCCTGATTTTCACATTAATTATATTTACGTCCACTGTATAATGAAATTTAAATTTTAATGACAACTGTGAAAAATTCAGCATAAAGCTTCTTTTGGGAATAGATAAGTCTACTAAGGTCACCTCTTATTCAGTCATGTCCTTTTTTGAACACGGGTGTATGCCTAAATTTGCCGCTTCTTAAGGCTTACGCCTGTGATTTTGAATAAATAGGTGTACTGGAGGTACTCGAAATATTGATTGGATCTTAACCAAATTCAGAAGGCGATTTAAACTTTATTCACTAAATATGTGAAGCAAATTCTGTTGCCCAAGCTATTCTTGTTGTTGGATTCAGATGGTGGGTCGTATCGATGGACGGACTAACATGGCTAAATCAATTTTTGTGGTGATGCTATCAAATCGGTATATATTTTGACAGGCATATGGATTCTGGTTCTGGGTGTTACAAACATATAACCAAAACTAATATACACTAAACCCATTTCATTAGCATTCGTTGAGGCCAAGACCTGCACCAGGGTGTAGTGGCCAATTGGGTAAGTAAGTAATTTCATTTAGGATGTGTATAAAAAATATTGAACTTCAATGAATAAATTATTAATAATAATTCATAATTAATGCACAATTACAAATTGAAAATGTTGATAGAAGAGTTGTAATATCCCTGCAAATCAAATATTATCACGTTATATAAAAAAAGATGCCGAATATTAGGCGAAGTCGAAATTGACTGCCACACTGTTTGCCTACGAAAAAGGGAAGTAGAAAATTGATTCNGCCTACGAAAAAGGAAAGTAGAAAATTGATTCTTCAAACGCAAACAGCATAAGCTCATGAAAGGACTATGTGACTAAATCAATATACATGTAGACTGAAACGAGGCTCAAAAATCATTTAAAAGATGAAACATTTGACGAACGTTTTCAAGACCAGAAAATCGTTCTGTGAAGATCTTAAGGGAAATTTGATAACTACCGTCAAAGGTTTACAAAAATTGTTGCCGGTGTATTTTCATAACATACTAAGTTTCAATGACGCAGGCATTGAAATGTCAAGCCAAGCCCCAACATTTGCCCATTATAGGAGAAATTGGCTCTTGACGTCTCATGTCCACCAAGGCAGCAGGTAGCGTTCGTTTAATAACCAGAACTATAAAATGCTAATGCCGAGGTACTAATAAGGTGCATGCCCGATTTCGTCCGTTAAATTGCCTAACTGAAAAGCATGTCCAGCGAGTATGGTCGGTTGATGAAAGACTACAAACGTAAATACAAAAAACTTTTCGGATCTCATCAGTTCACCTTCAGACCTGAAAAATATGCTAATGAAAAGATGTTCACGCACGACAGATCATAGAAAAGAGCAAGAAGCAAAGAAGCAAGCGAATAATAGCGGTTTATCTCGAAGAGATAAAAAAGGCCTATATGAGTTGCTAATAAAACGGGTTCTGCCATAAGGCGCTGAAGCATGGACAAAATAAAAATGATGAACATGGATGGGGAGTTTTCAAGAGGTGAATATTACGGTAGATATATAACCTTCACTGAACCTACGGAGAATGGTAGATCCGAT
This sequence comes from Ephydra gracilis, assembly GCA_001014675.1. Classification (NCBI taxonomy): domain Eukaryota; kingdom Metazoa; phylum Arthropoda; class Insecta; order Diptera; family Ephydridae; genus Ephydra; species Ephydra gracilis. Next base: position 16,171 of record JXPQ01038472.1, read on the forward strand.
GTAATCATGAGCTGTGTATAAAAAATGAACCAATAACAGTTGCATTAAAATTCTTGTCAACTTAGGACAAGTTGATGTTGTGAAGAAGAGCAACCATGACATAGGTTTAATAGAAATAAGCTACAATATTGTTGATTTTTGAAAGAGTATTGGTACATGTCAATCAGGGAGTTTTTGTTAAGACAACACTAGATTTCGCATTATTTGTCATATTTCATCAAAATTACGTGCACAATTTGTGAGTGAGTTCCTTACATAAAGAAGATCCATAGTACAATAATTTACTACGGACAACATAAGACCTATCAGTTATTTGAATCTTGGATGGAATTTTTTCCTAAACTATTAATTTTTGTAAGAGTACGTGTATACCAAAAAATATTGCTAAAATAGGGTATTCATTAATTGGCGGTAGATAAACTGACCATTGTACTTCTTTAATTGAAATCTCAAACTACGCCTATGTGCGGTATTCAGATTCATTGACTAAATTGACTCAACTACAATATGAATGTATTGATATCAGAATAGTGTTTGAAAACAGAATTTCAGTAACTTTCAATAAATATACTGGCATTTATTTCGATTTCAGTGAACTCGAGCGTAAAAAATTGAATGGGAGGTACCCGAACATGATGACCAATTACAGATTTGAAAAAACGATAATCAAAACATTGCTGCAATATCGAATTTCAATAACTTGCGTTGCATCAACTTGCTTTTATCTCCATTTTAATGAAATTGTGTGTAAACGATTTTTGGTAAGTACCCAAATATGTAACCCCATTGCACTCCAATGCAAGAAAATTAAATAAACATCAAAAGCGTAGCATATTTCGAAATTCTAATGACTTGCGCTGAATCTACGGCTTTTCTTTGCGTTTTAGTAAAAATGGGTAATGGTCATCTCAAAACAATGCGACAATGCCGATGAATATACTGGATTTAATCCGCATTTTACTGAATTCAAGGATAAAATTTCTTTAGGAGGGTATCTAAAATTATCGCACAATTTCACTCCTGCCCAAGAATATTAGACAATTCGATATCGAAACATTGCAGCAATACCAAATTTCAATAATTTGCTATGAAACAACTGACCATTGTGCTGATTGAAATAAAAAAAAGGGTTACAATATATTTTTGGGGTTTAACCAAAATTATGGACTTTTTGTCTTGTTCTTGAATTTGATTTGGCTTTTAACAAAATATTTCAAATATTGATTTTCTTTAATATAAAAATTATTCGCGTCATCGTGCCGCGGATAGACGGCACAGATGGCACATTCTCATTATTTTTTGTTTGTGTGTATTTGTCTGGAAATATATATTCGGAACTGTTTACTTTTTGGATTACATACTTTAGACAAACCCAAAATACCGCCAACACTTGACTGCTGGGTAGATAAACTTTATTTCATGTAACAACAAATTGGCCTTTGTTTGGTTCTTCAATTTATTGCTCTGCTCTTCAATCAGTTCGAAATATATTTTTGCACATCTCGCTAGAAAATAGTGCGTTCGCAGAATGTCGAACAGCGATCAAAAGATATTTATAGTCGTAAAAAATTACTTTGATGCATATTGTATTTTCATAGATAAAGAAATTCGAATGAAATGAATAATTTATGCAGACTATAAAGTTGGCTGAATAAAAACGATAATTCAACAAATTTATGGCAAATGAATAATTACAAATTTACAAGGACTCGCTAATGTTGATCAACATGAATGCAATTGATGCTATTTTAAGGGATTTAATCAACAAAATTTTTAATTTCATTTTAAATATTAAATTCCAGTTTAAATAATCGATAAAATGCAAGTAAAAGCAGTCCGAATATTTCCATCTCTATTTGTTAGTATTATTTAATTTCTAGCTTAATTTACTCAATATGACCAATTCCACCCACATTTTAATTTTATAGAATTTAGTGAAAAATTTTTTTTAGATCCGCTTTTAGAAGTTTCCCAAATTATGGACTTCAAATTTTTTATTTTTCGTTTTTTTAACTTAAATTTATCAGTTTACTTTTCTTTAATTTAAATGCCACGATTTTTTCAAGCTTGGTAGTCCAACTTTGTATTGGCGGTACCGATAATTTGGCGCCAACTACACCAATTTTTTTAAGTAATCTTAACAAAAGCCAAGGAAAAACTCATTTCACATAGTAAAATCAAAAATCCTGGATTAAAAAGCATATTTTGTAAATTTTTGGTAGGTGGAACTAAATTATGGACCAATTACATCAATTTCTGGAGTATGCACTGATGCGTTTTTTATTCATTGTACATGCAAGATTAAATCTATTAATACGAAATACCGTGTCTATAAACGGCTGTGCAGTAAAATTTTGAGGGTTTCTTTTGTAGGAGCTGCTAAGAGTTTGGGATCGATTTGACACGTTCGCGTTCACGGAATAACTATAATACAATATATTGTAGTCACAGGCACACAAACGCACAAAAGGCCAACGCTGAATCGCATTCTTTGACTCTATGCATTGCATTCTGTGCATTATATACTTTGCACAAATCCATAATAAACACAGTCAATTGACTGATAGCTATAAATATGAAAACAGTCTTAATAAAAAAATTAATTCTGGACGCGTAAAGGCGTGTTTTATATACAAAGATTTTAATACGCAAATCGAATAGGCGTGATAACCATGGCAACTTTGTGGTCAACAAAATTAAAATAAATGTAACAGTAAAATATAAATTCTAAAAATCGTTCCATTGGCAATGTGTCAGAATTTCTTAATGAATGAGCGTGTGTATATTTCCACTTACCGTAATGATACTCCTGTATCATTAACACCGATTAAGGGCATACACGTAATGCTAACAATCCCTTCAAAAGTGGTGTGCTTGCATTTAATGTACACAAATTTTATTTTCTACACATATTTTAGCCACTAATTAAGTGTTGTATAAAAACTATCAAATGCCCTGAGAATCGATTGTGTTTTAAATTCACATTTTAACATAAATACTTAATTATATTTCATAATACCAATTGCTTTAATTCTGTTACGCTTCAACAATGCAATGCAATTGAATATGTAATTAACTTTAAAATTGAAATTCTTTCTTAGTGTAACATGCAGGGTGTCAAGAAACATTTCATTTTCACTTTTATCAATTAGAAATATTTAACTGCCGAATTTTAATTTGATTTTATAACCGCGAAGTTATTCTATTAAGCATTTGTTCCAATTGATTTGAAAATAAGCAATACAATTTTAAATTTTGTATCAATTTTGCGTAAGGAACTAAAGCTATCTTAATATTGCAACTAAACTGAACTAAAATAAAATTGCGATATTTGCGATACAGCTGTTCTCTCTTTTTCTCTTCTAATGGAGAATATTTTGCTCCCAATGGACATGCGCATTGACTTTAATTATATATTACACTTTTTGCAGTTTTTCATGAGTTTCAATTTAAAATATTGTTAATGTTAAAATTATATGAAACACAATTTTAATCTTTTTCCCATCACGTAGAACATAAGTTATTCTTTTAACTCTATATTGCAGATATTTGCATTTTATTTCATGGCATTTAGCTATGTTAGCTAATCCACCCACCCTCATTTACAGCAGCTAATACATGAACTTCTTTTTGAAAAAAGCAATAACATAACTATTTGAATTGAAATGGTGAATTCCACGGGTCATATAAATTACGAAAACACCGAATATTTTGAAAGCACATCGAAAAAAATCTGTTAGGATTTGAAAATACGATTCTTATTGAATCATTTCAGCACTTAATTGTTAATAAATATTTAAGAGAAAAACAAGATATGCATGTGCCAAGCATAATATCAACCTTGACATTCATAATTAGTATATGATATGACTTTATTCTTTTGTTAAGTCCTTGTTTCTACGCAGTGAATTATTTATACTTCGAGTACTAATTTCTCCAATGTGATTTAAAATTTAAAAAATTAAACAAAAAATGTAAAAAGGTTAAAATCAGCTTAGGCCGACAGTATAATACTTGATAATTAAATAAAAACCGGGAAAAAACAATATTTCACATTACTGTGGATTAATTTCATTATGGCGAATTTCTTTGTACCCCCTCTTTAATGATTACATAGGCGTCTGAATTCAATGAATCCATAGTACGTATCTTTACTATAGTTGTTCACTTAATACTGGAATTTTATAAAATTTTAATGTAACCTTTGAATGATTAAGCATACGTGAACTAGAGAACCCTTTGATTTTCATGCAATTACGCCCAAATCTAGTACACGCATTCATTGTATACATATTCACTCAATAATGAAATTTTGCTAAAATTGAATGATAACTGTTCATAATTCTGCATTAAAGCCAGGAGGTATTTATAATTTTCATCCAATCAAGCACATTTTTGGCCCCCCATTGATTATATTCATAATCACTCAATACTGCAATTGTGTTAAATTCAAAAATAATTGTAAATGTAAATAATTCAACCCATATACCCTCTATTAAGACCACATAGGTGTATTGGAGCTAGCTCTAACTTTCATGCGATCAAGCCTTATTTTGATACACACAAATAATATTTATGTTAGTATATAATGTTAACGATCTTAAAGTTTTGAGAAACTTTCCGGGAGCTGTTTCTTGAGTTTGCCGAATAAGAAAAACCGAATTAGGTGAATGCCGGGGTTGTTGGATGGATTCGTTTAGTATTGAGCCAAATGTTCACTGGCAATGACGGCATTGTAAGATGGAGCGATACATGATGCAAGAAAATGATTCTTAAAAAAAGGCTCCTAGGAGCACCATAAAATGGAGCTGCGAAAAAATTAGCCACAACTTTCTGGATTAATAGTGAATAATTGGAACACATAGGAGTTTGCTTACCAGCCTTAACTGACTTTAATTGTTTTTCTTGCTTTTATGTTAGTACATATATATATTTTAATTTTTTTATTGTAAATCAATATTCTAAAAATGGGAAGGTTGTAAATATATTTTTTATTTGCTATAACAAATATCACAATCGAAACTACAACTAATGACTATATACGATTAAAGAATCGTACTTTTGTGAGTAGAATTTATAAGTAACACAAAATCTTTTTTTAAAGATTCCACGTTTGCTTTATCAAATCGGAAGCTTTTTCTGCAATCATAATGACAATAGCATTCGTGTGACCAGCGGGTATTATCGGCATAATTGATGCATCTACTACACGTAGACCACTTATGCCATGAACTTTGAGTTGGGGGTCCACAACGGCATCTGTATCAGTTGATGGGCCCATTTTGCACGTTCCAACCTGATGCTGCAAACTTGAACCGTAACGACGCAAACAGCACTTCCAATAAGCCACACTGCCAAATACTTGATCCTCGCAGCCCAGAAATGGTTTTGTGTGAAATTTTGTGCCAATCTTACGCATTGCTTTTGTTTCTGCTAACTGTAAAATCTATGACTATTATTTATTAAGTTATTCATAAAAAAAAATTTGTATTGAAATTACCAGCTGAATCCCTTCAAGCATTGCTGTCACATCGTCTTCATGTTCCATAAAATTTGGTTCCATTTTCGGCCAATGAAATGGGTTTGTGCTTCGTAAAGATATGCGTCCTTTACTTTTGGGTCGTAACAACACTGGCACCATCCCAAACGTGTCCTAATTTTAATGACATTTAAAATTAAAAGATGAAGATATGTATACTTTTAAAAATTTTTACTTTTTCGCGAATACCATCAAAAACATTTTCATAAAATTCATGGGGTATACCTAACAGATCACGCATAGAGCCCATATGATCGCCACTTAAGGAGCCGGCGCCTAATACGATTTCCATATTCGCATAGTCGCTACCTGGAATTAAACAAAATATTTCATCCATATAACTAGCAGCAGTGGTAGCTAATGCCATGCTCACCATATTGTGAACTTGGTGTTCTTAGAAATGCAAACCCTTCTGCCCCACCTGGTATTGTATAGGGTCCTCGTCCATTGACAATGTACTGCAGAATATCTAAGGCATTAATTAAACGTCGGTCGTTAACAGTTGTGTCATTAACCAGAAAAACCATGCCATTTAGTGTAACGTGGTCCTGCAGGTTATAGCCAACTTTAAGATCTTTTATCACTGGAATGCCCAATTCTTCAAGATTTTCGCGTGGACCAATGCCAGAAAGCATCAATAACTGGGGCGATGCAATTGAACCGGCAGATAATATGATTTCCTTACGTGCACGCACTATATGCCGAAGCTTATTTTTTACGAACTCAACGCCCTTCGCCATTCTGCTAATCCGATCAATAAATAGTTTAGTTACCCACGACTTCATTGAAATATTTAAGTTTTTACGAAACATCACTGGTTTTATAAACGCCTTACTCGCACTGCATCGTCTGCCATGCCGGATATTTGCTTGGGACCGACTAAAGCCCATCATGTGCTCACCATTGGGATCAGTAATATTATAATTCATTTCATGACTTGACTGCAAAAATGCCTTTAATATTCTTGACTTATAACTTGGATAATGTACATCAAGTGGGCCGTTATGACCATGGTATCTGGAATCAGCCAGCTCACTTATACCCAAATTTTCTGACTTTTTAAAATATGGCAAAACGTCGGCATAACTCCAACCGGTATTGCCCAACGCAGCCCACTCATCATAATCTCTGCGATGGCCACGTGTATATAGCATGAAATTGATTAAACTCGTACCGCCTATTCCACGTCCCTTCGGCCAGTTGCATACACCACCCCTAAGCCCCTGACAAGCATTGACGGTTGGTTCTGACTTATAACCCCAATTGTAACGCGTCATTTGGGTCAAAGCAGCTGTTAGTGGTACATCGGTGAGAAATGTCTCTTGATCACCGGCCTCCAAGAGTAAAACACTGACATTTTTATTCTCACTCAAACGATTAGCTACAACGCAACCACCAGACCCAGCGCCAATTATAATAAAATCATACTCGTGCTCGTAAGTTGTCGTGTCCGGTATGCGCGTATTCAACAGAGACGTTTCAAAATCACGTGCTAAGTCCACGAAAACTTGTGCTTTACCAAAAAATATTTTATCCGTAATTGCTAATAAATAAATCAGTAATGATTGCAGCCTTGCCATACCAGCATTATAGTGCGCCAATGAAGCGGTTATCTGGAAGAGCAACGTGCACATCGTTAAAGTTTGCATCAATAAAGGTATTTTCAAAACCATACACAGAATTAGACAATATTTAGCATTTGTCAACACATTCGAAACTAGCACAATTATGTACGAGTTTTAAATAAAGCGCTACCTTGCTATAATTGTATTACTATTCACTTACATCAGACAATTGCTAATTTGGATAGCTTTGTAAATATCGTCACTGTTAATTTTCAAATTCAAAATAATTTTAAGTTGCAATAATTTGCACATTTGTAACACAAATGCAAAGTACAGCGATCATTATTTTGTTATATAAATTCAATATTCTATATTACTTGCTTATCTACACATGATTAACGATTATTGTTTGCTTATGAATATTTGTTGCTGCTTATGTGCATGTGCATGCGCATTGGCAGCAATCGAAATTGAAACGTGCATTGACATTATAGAAATTTATGGTATTTAAAAATCGACTGCTAATATCATGAATAACATCGCTATTTATATTTACACCACACAATCACTAAATTGACGCCCAACTTGTGGACTACTCTGCTCCAGAGCCGGTACGTTAGCAAGCGGGCACTATTTGCTAACATCTATATATACATATGTATTTTATTAGTCAATCAGAACGTAATATTAAAAATATTCATCGTTACACGGAATTTTTAATTTTATTTGTTTATTTTTTTTTTGTGTAAATCAACCGGTCTGTTGGAAAAATACATAATACCAATAAAATTAAAATATTGAAATAATATCAATGTTTTATTTAAGTTGATTTGTCTTAATAGCACATTCGCTGTAACTGCCCTGCCTTGCCAAAAATTTAATTGCTTTAATTTTTAACGTTTTGAAATGTGACCAGCAATAATGCATTATCTTTATACTGCACCATTTAAACCGAAAAAAAGTTGTTGAACTTGAAGATCATGTTGTTGAAGGAATAAGCCAAAAACAAATATCATAAAACAATAAAATAGGGATATGTAA
>JXPQ01038493.1:0-11723 GCA_001014675.1 Ephydra gracilis
TTGAACCCAACATTGTTTGAGATTTTGGCATGGACATACGTAATGAATTATTCAACACTCTGACAGCATTTTGACATTACAATTGCCGAAAGCACTCCTGCAAAAGTAGTTGCCAGTCAACATACTGAATGGAAGTGACGGGCATGACAGAAAAACATGCCACAGCCGGTATTTCTTGAAGGCCCCAGGAGAGCGACAAGTATATTAACAAACATTAATTAATGGAATATATTCAATATAATTATGAACTTTAAGAGTATTTCTAAGTGTTGGTCCCTATTTTGGCAAAAATTTGAAGCACCAACCACCATCACATAAGCGTATTCACTAAAGTTCATTGGAACTTTTAAGCATTTGTGCAAACAAGCTTTAAATAGCCGTGCCAGAACAATTTTTAATTTCTATGATAGTAAATTAATGTTAATATAGTTAAGATACCTGTATTTTTACAATTCTGGTGTGGTTATTTGTATACGAGAACTTCTATTTCGGTTTTGGACACTGCCAACAGTAATGTTTGATATGGTTTATTCGCGTACGGATCGATGTGAAGCAAATAGTCGCCTGCTTCATCGGCCTAATAGTTCAATAGGCCCTTGTCCCTCACCAACAACGTCATATGGTTCATTCAGAATGATACAGAACCATTGACTTGCCGGAAGTATTCGGATATTTTCGCAAAATCAAACAGGCAAAAACGAATGCGAGCTCTTCAACATCTCGTGCAACAAGCATATTTTTTAATATTCACAACATTCAATTGGTGATTTCTCGTCTCTACATTCCTGATTAAGCACCCAATCACTTCCTTTACCCGATTATCAAATGTAAACTATGTAGTTATTGACTAACATTTGCCGCAGAAGCAGTCAAAGCGTTGAAATCAAGAATCTCTGCTATGCCAAAGAGTTTGAACCAATGCATAAGCTTTATTGACCATCAAGGGTAATTCTGAGAAAAACATGAAAAAATGACTATCATTTTCATTTAAAATTTGTTTTCACTATTTGCTATTACAGAAACACAAATAGTACCCCTCTTTTGTAATCAACAAACTTTAAAAAAAGTACAGAAAATTCCATTTTCAAATTATTGTAAATAATTAGTAATAATTGCCTTTGATTTTCCTAGTTACTATATTACTTATTAAGAAGCTGAGCGTCTGTATGAAAATAATAAAGGTTTTCAGCAACATATATTTTTCAATAGCTATTCAGGAATACGACCTAAATGTTCATGTATCAGAATTATTATTTGATTCATTCTTTTTTTTGTTTAGGGCTCTAAATTTTATTTATTTATTTATTTATTTTTTTCTTTTTAATAAAAGGTATTCATTTTTTTCCTTCTTTCTAGTTAATATTGAGCATTTCATATAAAGAAATATACTCATTAGTATTTGCTGAAGGTTGTTTTACGATCAATTTCTGCATAAATATTGGTTTTGCCCAGTATAATGGGTCTTCGTGGTTTCTGATTTAGTTTTCTGTTGCCATTTTTGAATATAAACATTTGTTAAAATTGTATGACAGTGTCATTCTCTGTGGATACAAGCTTTTCGAGAATTTTTTGTATTCGGAAACAGTTAAAAATGGAATGTCGATTCTTCATCTTGAGCTTTAAGAGTGCCAGAGTGCGGCGTTTCTTAACATTAATTGTTCTATTTCAATGTTTTCTTCAACAAAGGGTCAAAGTTATCATCACCATTTTAAAAATATGAACTTAAATTGAAAAGCTCAATTTTGTATGTCAGATGAAAGATGATGAAAGATGAAACAAGTCCTCATCATTTTATATTAGAATCGAAAGATTCGTTATCTGATTGGACTGCGTGGAGTGATCCGCCTCCAAAACGTGAAAAGTCCCAACAATGGGATAGCAAAGTAATGGCATCAGCATTTTGGTATGCTTATGGATTATTTTCATCGATTGTGTTGAAGAAGAAAAACCCATCTACAGTGACTATTTCACAGGATTTTTGGGTGATTTGAAGAAGAAAATCCTGAAAAACTGATTCCGTTTGAAGAAACGAAAACTCCTGTTCTAACAAGGTAATACACCTAATGCCGAATGAATGCAGACGTTGGGAACACTGTTATTGACAAGAAACTTAGTTTGAAACGATGAATATAAGTTGTACAAGGATATGAATAGTCCAGATACGAAATCGAAAAGGTAATATTAGAATATATATAAATAAAGGATATCATTCAAGTATCGAAACATAAATTTAATGGACATAAAGGAAATGCACACAAAATTTAAATTAATCAACTATACAATATGTTGGAAACCGGAATGGAAGTAACATTACCTACAGAAAGTAAAAACAGAAATATGTTAAATTCAAGATAATCATCAAAATACATGTGCATGTAAGAAATTGGAGAAGCTTGACGAAGAGGAATTTGTAAAAATTCATATCAAAGACATTAAATAAACATATAAAAATTTCAATACACACAAATATACTGAAATCTTCAATTGAAAAATTTGAAAAACTAAAGGGATTGCCTATGGGATCACCCGCTTCACCCATAATAGCTGACATTGTCATGGAGGACTTATTGGACACAACNAATTACAACAAATGTAAGTAATAAAGATCTTTATAGGAGATCATTCGACAAAAATGAGGATGTGGGGATTTTTGAGAATCTGTTCTCTATCGTTAGTTTCCAGTCGTTTCCTGTCGAGAATAATTCCTAAGACTTTGACACTGCCACAGACACGCAGAGGAACGTTGTTTATGATGATGGGCTTAAAATTGGGCATGCTGTGCTTCTAACTGTACAAGACTAGTTTGGTACATTCGGGTAAACACCCCAGCCTTTTCTTCCTTCGCCACTATCTTAGTTTTATGGAAGCCGTCTGGAAGATGTCCTTTATGGCATCCAGATACTTTCTGGAGCTGCAGTATGCAAGGTTATCAGCATACGCAAACTATCCTTCACCCTGCTGTCCTTAGCTTACATTTACCACCTTATTCACAATTTAATTTTTAATTAATTAATAATTAATTCTTCCTTGACGGGAACATCTCTTGGCAGTGACCTGTATTCGACTGGATCCTTCTTCAGACGTGATAGTTCTTTGAGATTCATGTATGGCCTCTGGTGCTACTTATTGAACGCTCAAACGACAGATTCAATTTATTTGCCCTTTGTATAGGCATGTTGGCTTGGAACAAGATGAGATTGGTCAACCCAAGGCCCGACTACCTCGTCAAGGGTGCGCCTCAAGGTGTTATGAAAAAACAACAACGACAGAATAAATGGTCTGTAGTCGTTTACCTTTGTTTGTAATGATCTGCTCGCCTTGCTCGCAAATGACCCTAGGCTTTGTCCATTCGACTGGAACACATCCTGTTCGCAAGCTTGCATTGTAGGTGGCTCTGAGACATGAAACCATAAAATGCCTGCACAGTTTTGCATTTGTATTTTATGAAGATTATATTCAAATCCGCATCCATATTTTCCAACACTCTTAAGACTCATTCTGGCTTCTCTGTAATTAACTGCAATGCGTTTACATACCCCATGCCGTTATGCCGAAACGAAGGTCGGATTCTATCAGATAGTAGTAAATCATCTTCATAACATCAGGCGTACTGCAAAAGCGTAGATGCCTTACTGCTTAACGAAACACGCACTGATTATTTTAACACATAACATACCATCACCAATACCACCAATGTATTCGTAGGTCTGCAATTTCTCAAGCCCACTATCCGAAAAACCAGGCACTTACGGACAAAGAGTACAATATACATACATGCGGACAAAAAGTACAATATACAAGTGTCAAGTAATTCGGTGTGCTCAAGTGAATTGGACGTATGTGCAACAACTTGGTATTACATGAATTGATGATTGATGATTGATGATTGATGATACCGTTATCGTGGCTCCACTTACTGACAATAATGACAATAGCTTTAGCATTAATTTACGTGATGTATCAATATTATTATATAATATGACTATTGAAGTGTTATTGGCATAGGCGAAAACGTTATCATTATTGTATTATTTAAGCATATTATTGCTGAAGATTATAAGCAGGAGTGCAATCAAATTAGAAACCTGAAAATTTCGCTATCTGACAGATTCGTCCTTGCCGTAGGTACCATTTTCTTTGACTTTAAATTTTCTACTTCACAGAGTATATTGACACTCAGGGACTCTTCTACGTTTACTAGTTTGACACATGGACTAGTGTCAAATGTTTTACTAATATCAATGAACAAAACTGAGTTATTCAGACCTCAGAGAATTTTCCAAGAATTTGGTTAATATTACAAATTTTGGTTAGGGTTACAATTTCAGAACCCTATTTCAAAGATAGTGCACGAGTGAAACACATAGACTTGTTTTGTTTGAATAATAAAAAACATATATTTTTAGCTTTTTTGATAATTTTATTCGTGCGAGAGCGTTGACGCCGTACCGCATCAAAAGAATATATTTCTAGCTAGGCAAGAAAGAAACAAAGTAAAGTAACTGTATTCTCTTCTTAAGTAAGTACAAAATGTAACAAATTTTGAGAGAATTATAAGGAGAGAATAATTAAAAAATTAAATACACTACAATAATAGCACAGGTATATGAACTTTAGCAAGTTTTTGGTCTGGCAACAACAAGACTCTTTCAGCAATTTTTTCCATGAGTCTTACTTGTGGTTTTTCTTTTCCAACAATCAGTTCAATATGAGTATGTAAAGCTAGATTTTCGTGCATATGCGTGCTTAGGTCTATGAAAGTTTTGAGACGAGCATTATTCCATATACGATAGAATACACTGTTGCTACCTTTTTATTTTAATAAATAACTTGGCATCTCCAGAAAACTAGTTTGAGATTCTATTTTTCCAACAAATTGTGCATAAGATTCCAAAGGTCCATGTTAAATGTCAGACCGCAAATAATACGAAATGAATGCTTGCAGTTTTGAATTCTAGTTTAGTGCGTACATTTGTGTAACTGTATTTATGACTAGACTCGGTATAAACCTTGCTTATCTAGGTTTACTCAGCTTTTATAGTATTCTGAATCAAAATGAATATTTAATGTCACAAGTCTTCATTAAGCATACGTACTTAATGCTGTCGGAATTTCTTATATGTCTGATATTGCTTGGTATAAGGTATAAATGTAGCCGGAAGATGGCTGAGCACCCGTGTTTAACCTGACAATTCTTAAAATCTGCAAGAAGCCTTTGAACTGTCTGTATAAAATAGGCATGGCATTTTTACAATGTAGGATATCGTTCCCTTATATTATGTTAATGTTCCTGACAACCGAGCTTGAGAACAATGTCACAAAACTTACTTAATATTGTTATCAAGCAAGTTCACAAAGCAATGTGCCAGAGCTACTGTTCTCACAGTAGCGACGTTCCTAACATAACATGACCCAACGTTCTTGAACGATTTATCCTGACGGAAGCAAAATGTAAAAACCGATTTAACCTTCTCAATGAAGACGCTTAACTGATTAATCATCCATTAACCAAAACTTCACAATCATCCATATTAAGATCGGTTTTAGAGAAAATAATGAAATAAAAAATAAAATTATTAAACAAAATTATAAAAATAAAAGGCGTTTCACCAAAGATAAACGGGACTACCTCAATGCGTAAGAGAGGTGACTTGTAACAATAATGTTAAAATTAAGCTCATTGTTAGTGTAGGATTTAAATATGGCTATGATGGAGATGCCAGCGTGAGCGTAGGAAAATCAGTCTTCAAACGCATACATAACTAGAACAACACTAGAAAATCATTATGGAAAGGAAAACAAGTGAATTATTGAGTGTATAGTCCTTGGGCTGTACTCTTCAAATCGAGTGGGCTCACGTATCACGTATCGTTCATATCCGATCAAGTTGCCCAAAGAGGAGAACAATACAAAATATTCTCTATGATTATACAAGTAGTCTACCTTATCCGCAGAAATGGAAAAAATCACGTTTGAAGTGGTTAAAGACTGCACTTCCTTTCATCCCGAATGCTAATAAAAACATCAACTTGAATTTCTCTTGCCAGCATTATTTGCAACGCGGTCAGATGGTAATTCATATAAACCGTCCGCTCTTAGAAAGTAATAACCACCATATACATTCATCATGTATGTCCTCTTGTAAGATGCTAAGTTCACCATACACAACTCGTTCATAATGTAAGTCATGTTGTAAGATGCTAAGGAATGGACACTCTTCAGATCTTATGAGCATGTATTGATTGATTCGAAACAATAGACATAAATTTCATAATGACTTAATTGCGAACAAGGTAACCAGGCGCTGCCTGAAACCCTGGTCAATACGATGTTGCTAAGAAGGCTGATCCACTACTAGCTTGGTAAGTTTTGATTTTTAATCAAAGAATGGCATCACAGAATTGCTAAAACTGACCTCCTCAACCGATTAGAGTCACCAATATGGTAAGTATTAAGGTATGTACAACTTTTTGCATAACAAAATGGTCTTGCCAATGCGGACAGACAATAACAATTATGGCGTATTGTATTAGTATTGTCCAGAAAATCTTCTGTGGTATAGATAATTTAATCGTTCAGTAGTGTCTGCTCAAAAACCTTATAATACTTTGCCGTCGAAATAAAAAAAAAAATATCAAGCTTTAAAACACGTGAGCTTAAACAATTTGATCAACAGCAAATATACAATTTCTAAAAGCTAATAAACAATTGTAAAAAGCTAGCACGAAAATTTCTTTAAAGAAATCATTAAACCTTGTATATACAAATGACGGATATATATTAAGATTGTGACCAGCGCAGTATATAAACGTGTATTCCCGACGAACTAATAATTTATAAAAGAATTGGCATTATAACAACTTATCAAACCAATATTAAACCTCAATTAAACAATCAATATAAAATCTACTCCTGCGTGTCGTACAATAAACAATTACCACTTAGTGAAAAGTGGATTCATGCCAGATGTGCCACTCAAAATGCCATTTCACAAAATGCACAATAGCCAAAAAAAGTTTATAGAGTCGACGAAAATTCAAAAGAAACAACAACAACAAAGGACTTTCCTTCTGTGCAAGCTGTGAAGTGCATCGGCAACATCGATTGCGAATCATTACGTGTGTCCAATTACTAATGGAATCGACAGAATTGTTTTGAAATCAATTTTAACTGCTTAAACAATTATTAATATGCTCCTAAAGCGCACATGTATTAATTGTGACCAATTGTGAGTATTAAAACCACAGCTGGCTACGATACAGGTAAACTTCTATAACAGTTCTTGTAGTGACGAGAATTACATTGTACTATATGCATGAAGGTGTAACGTAACTTGTGAGAGACGCATTTCCCAGAATTCACCAGTCGGCTATGAGTTGGCCGGATTGTGGTCGTCCTTCTTTTCCGAGCAAACTTGCCCAAAATATATTTGTCGCTGAAGACAATGGACATTGCCTTTTGCAAGTCGATATGGCAAGGGCTTTTTTATTGGAGTGAGTCTACCGAATTTATTAGCATGTGATCCGCCGAGAATATTTCATTGCATAAGAAGGGAACTGGAACCGGAAAGACTACAAATATATTTTGCATCTATTGAGGCAACCCTAAATTCAGCCACGTTCGTGCTTAGTAACGGAAGAATAACACGGGGAACGAAGGCATTCCATCTTGTAAAGGAAAAGCTACTACATCTTCGGAATACAGAAAAAATAAGACCCTCGGAATATGGTGTCAAAGAGAATGGGATCGTCTTTTTCGATCCAAAAAGCAGTCAAATGTATATTCATCCAGCAACTCCATAAATAAATTTTCCTATGGGAGGCATAAAAACAAGACGATCTGGTCA
Source organism: Ephydra gracilis (assembly GCA_001014675.1). Taxonomy (NCBI): domain Eukaryota; kingdom Metazoa; phylum Arthropoda; class Insecta; order Diptera; family Ephydridae; genus Ephydra; species Ephydra gracilis. The sequence continues at coordinate 7,847 of JXPQ01038493.1, forward strand.
GTCGATAAACCAGTTTGGCGGCCCTAAGTTCAACACTAGTTGGCAAACCTAGTGTCAAGTTCCTTCACTGGTATCAATATTGGGACAAATTACTCATTCTCCAATTAACATGCTGAGAAGGATACTTCATTAGTAACATATTTCATCACAAATGCTATGAATCGAGGAAGCTGTTGTGGAACAGTTGAATCAATTTCCAGTATTCTTTGGCGTCAAAACCTTTGGCTGTGCATCGCTTTTTTTTACCACAAAAACATCTAATATTAAGAACGGTTTATGCCCTTCAGTGTTCAGTGGGTTTGTGGCACGCGTGAGGCAACCTAAAATGTTCTCCAACGCTGAATACAAAATCGGACGCGCACCCATTGCTTTCATCGATGCGTTTTGAGACGGAATTTCATCATTTTAAAAGTCCAAAAACGATACAAATTACATCCACCCTATTGATCATCAATCCTCAAATGACTACCGCATATTGTTATATGGCTTTAAACACATTTCATGACCCAGTAGCCATGCCCAAACGCATAGGATCGAAAAGTCCATTTTATATAAGGAGTTCGTAATGGAGCATAAACTATGGACGGGTTTGGCGCTTTGCTGCTTTTACTTGTCTTCAACCAGAGCATGTACCCACATAATACTCTACCAAGCGTCAAGGTGTAGGTAGCGTTCACCACGATGTGAGAGCAAAGGGCAACCAACAGTAGCCGAACTACGTTGAGCACTGACCACTGCACTGCTTTCAAAGGGAGTCCTGTAAACGTGGCCCCCAAACAATCTGACTAGCAATTGGTTATGTCATCAAGCCTACTATCGTGACGGTATGTGGACCACGAGGCTCATATTAAGAACGCAAACTGATCTTAATGCATTCAAAGTGCGTCTTGCTTCCTTTTCCGGATAAAAAAAGAAATCCTTAGAAGACTAACCACATATTGCCTAACCGTTGATTCTGTGAATCGATATACATTAACCTTATGATAGGGGCAGAGAACTTCCATTGATCTGCCAGCTGTTTTTAACTGGTTTTCGCACTAAACGAATCTGACATAGCAGGTAGCCCACATTACGTTCCATGTAAAGTAAAATATCTGTGTTGTCTTTTTTGTTTTGTTTTCATTCTTAACAAGGAGGAAAATTAAAGTAACAGTCTGAACTCGCAAATTTGAAGAAACGATAATCGGTTATCTATCTATCTTTTCAGTTTACAAATTTGTTTTCTATATTACTTCCGCGGAGTGCTAATTAAAATCCTTACATTTGGAATGGTTGTGTTTCTCAACCTAGCGAAAACAATTTTTCTGATCAAGTATGCAATGTTTACATTCGAGGCTTAACCCATTGCCCGAATGAAATTTCTAAATGTAACTTTCAGGGAAAACATTCCCAACAGCTTGTCCCCGCCAAGAATATAAGTTCTCAAATTTGTCGCTTTATGTAAAATTGCTGGACTTTATTTATTGATTACAATTCACAGGTAGTAAAATATCAACATTTTATTACCTTTAAAACTCTACACAATTAACCCAAACTCTTTGTAAAAAGTCGCTCCGTTAGTAAAGCCTTTTTTCCTTAAAGACGAAAAAACACAACACCACACTGATGCTATTTTAGTCTCCAAAATCTCCCATTGCCGCCCGTTATAGCGCAACCGATACACATCGGGATATAGAAGAAATTTCCCAAAAACGCTGATGTCCAGAGCCGATGATTACTGTGAAAACGTATTCACATCCTCAACCACTAGATATGATAATGGTCGGTTTATCGTACAATTATCATTTCGTAAAGAATTTCCAACCTCACTTCCTTTATGTGAATGCATAGGATCTGTGTCGGCGTATCTTCGGGGCAACGACTCTCGATTAAACAAAAATCCAGAGCTGAGAGTCGATTACAATAACTTATTGCAGAAATACCTGTACTTGCATCATATGTGAAAGGCAGAAGATGATTCTAAGAGATTGTATTACTTGTACTTGAGCGAGAAAGTCTACCTGCAAAGGAGCGAGTAGTATTTAATTATTCCATACAACCCACAATGGACACAGTCTTAATGACGTTCTACTTCCGGCACCAGCATTGCAAACCGATCTCACATTTCTTCTATTAAAATGGAGTTGTGGTTAATGGACACTTGGTAAAAATGTACCGCCAAAACCTGGTGGATCCAGAACTCACTCCATTCCCTAAGATATTGATGCAAATACTTTAAACAGGCGCAATTAATAAATATGAACTCCTAACTGTTGCATTCGGTGTGAATTGTGCACCATATTTAGCAATTCGCGCAAAATTACAATTGGCTCAGTATGTCCAAGGTAATTATCCTTTAGCTAGTGACATTCTTAAGAAATATATGTATGTAGCCACCATAAAACGTGATGAAATCATTGCACCATTATCATACGCCAAATTCATTATCCGCAAATGGTCGACCAACGGAAATGAGATTCTGAAAGGACTTCCCTCTGAATATCTCGTGAGAGAAAACTTCCACGAACTCAAGGACACCAGCCAAGCAAACACGCTAGCTATTCGATGGAATACCCACTCTGGTCAATTTTATTTTATTGCAGTCATTATGGAAACTGATGCACCAGTCACAAAGCGCAAGGCTTTGTCTGAAATCGCCAAGCTTTTCGACCTTTTAGTATAGCTTTGACCTTTTATCAACTAGGAAAGGATAAATTGCAATTTCCTTTCAGACTACACAAAGCTAAAGAAAATAAAAATTCCTCCCTAAATCAGGTGTTCGCCAGACTGTAATATCTAACTGCACCATTTTTGTGATGCTTCTCTGAAAGCCTATGTAGCTGTTATATATGTCCGGGTTGATGTAGAAGTAAACACACTACTACTGACATCTAAATCTCAAGTCGCTCCAGTAAAAACTTAGTCCGTCCCGCGACTAGTTATGTGGAGCAACACTCCCAGCAAAACTTTCCGACAGCTGTCTACCCCAACTACCCATCCAAAAATGTGAGGAGTATTTCTGGACAGACTAAACAATTGTACTAGCCTGGTTATTAAAACCACCATGCCATTAAGCTACATTTGAGGTAAATTGAGTATCCGAAATCGTTCAAATAGTCGAACCCGATAATTTTTTTCACATTGAATCCTCTCATAATCCAGCAGATTCAGCCACAAGAAGACAAACACCATGCGAACTCCATTCCTCACGGTTGTTTTGGAATGGTCCTGAATAAAGTTAGCTCTTTCCGAATGGCTAACTTCCAGGAACAGGAAATTTAGAGCTGCAAATGAAATCGAAGCAAAAATGGTCAATACAAGAACAAAGATCGATGACTAGATCTTAACAAGGTTAATCTCCTTAGAGAACTTACCATAATTGTAACACACTTCTCATCTATAGGGTTATCTACCAATGGAAAGAATAACCGTATCAAATACCAAAGGCTAAAGTGTTAATTAAATACATATTCCGACAATGGCACAACGTTTGTAGGGGAAGAAAAATCAATAGCAACCGAATTTCTTAATACCTGCCGTTGCGGGCCTCTCAACCCAGATATCTTCCAGTAACCCAATTATCATTTCATTCCGCGATCGGATCCGCACATTGGAGCAGTTCGGGATGCCGCAATGAAAATTTTAAAATTCACTTCCGGAAAGTCGCTGGACCCTTCAAATATATTTATGACGAGTTCATCACATTTCTAACCAGTATCAAGGCATGTCTCGACTCACGGCCAATCGCTATCCCTGCGCCCGCAGAAGATGAGGTCAGGAGCGACCCAATGTCTATAGTCAATCGGTTCGTATTGGCGAAGAGGTTACCGTGCGGAGTAAATCATTCCACGAAATCCGAATAACGAAAATTGTACGTCAAACTTCACATTGGGAGCAT
>JXPQ01038497.1:10632-21996 GCA_001014675.1 Ephydra gracilis
ATTAGTAGCAGCAAATCACAAAAAGGAATACACAGAAACTTCTTTTGGCAATACTCATTTAACCTTGTAGAAAATCATCGTTCATTATTTGGGCTTCAAGTTTTACATGGTGAGTATTCCATAGTTATATAATATTGAATAATTTGATTATCTTTCCTGTTGCTTCTCTCACCAAATCGAAATAAGCGGAAATATAGCCAAACGAGCAAAAACATATTTTTGTCTTATTGTTTTAAAAAAGTGTATTTTTTAATGTTTTTTTTAACAGGTACCTGGATAAAGAAGCTATTTCCTCGTGTTGCTTTATGATGTTTCAAACAAGTTAACTTTATTAAATAAAATAAAAGTAAATAAATAAAATAAAAAATAAAGCTAAAACAAATAAAACGATCATGTATATTTCAGATTATGAAATTTCAATATTAGCTTATCAATAATAATTCATATATACTCATATAAAAATTTAGCAAGATCTCCTGTATTCGAAAGCTGTCTATTTGTAAACATAACTGCTTCAAACAAATGATAATGAATCAATCTCAGTCTTCATGTGATAGCTAAGAATTAAATTTTTAACTACTTTGGTATGTTAATTTATTGCTCTGTTCGTAATAACTATAAACAAATAATTGCAATTGAGATGTATATGTTTTGGTATAAGTAATTAAAAATGGAGCTGTCAGTATAATGCATAAGTATTAATAGTAAGTCTATAAAGGTAGATGATGAAATCGTAAGAAATAAAAATAAGAACAAAGAATTTGAAATTTTAAAACCCACCATGACCTGAGAACAGAAAATAATTTTCAAAAGTACAATCTCATAGAAGAAAATAAAGTTTTATGGAAGATGTTATTTATTTTTGAATGTATACATCATATATATGTATATTAATTAGAAATGAACACGTGTAAGGAAAAATTATATTTATGTGAATGATAATGTTTAAAATTGCAAAAATATAAAACGTGAATAGAAGATATTCCTAAATAGTTTTAGTAAATGTTAAGTATTATAATTCTAATATTTTGATGGTATTACCTTACTGGAAACAATAAATTTGGTAATGTAAACGTTACTTCCTCTTAATCTATTTTGTAAGATTTGGTAGTTTGCCGGACACATATTCTGCTTTGGTATGATTTGATTTGACGAAACTTTTAATATTTTTTNTGCATTTGATTTGACGAAACTTTTAATATTTTTTCCGCATTCTAGAATCCGTTCCATTTTCGTATACTTGGACTAAAGGAACTCATGGCTCCCAAACAGTTGTCGCATGGTAAAAATATAAGTTTCCTTACGAATTTTTACAAGCAGTGAAAATTTTGTTTAACCTTAATAAAATATTTGAAAATTGAAGTTGTCAAAAATTTATTATTGTTTTTAAACACACGGTCACTGTATTTGAGCTATATTTGCTGTTTAGTTCTATTTCTTTAAAATATTTACTCGTGGCATAAACTAAAAAACTATAAATTCAAATATTTAAATAAAGATGTAACTGATTCATGGGATAATGTTAATCCTGATTGAAACATATGAATATTCCTTGAATAATTTTAATAAAAATTAACTGTTTAGTAATAATCAAGCAGAACTTACCATTACTTAAATGTTCTTTGTATATCATGATACAATTCATTTTCTAAAACGAATCGGGAATATCTGATGACAAATTTATCAATCAATTTATTCTTGCTTAATTTTTTCAATAATCGAAATTGAAATTTGAGTCTCTCTTTGGCATTCTATCCATTACTTCGAGAAAAAAATTTCATCAAATATTAGTAATTTTAGTAACTTGTTCATTAATGATTTCGGGATCCACCAACACATGTCGATGGTTAAATTATCTTATTGTCAAAAACATTAGAATTTACATCATGGCCCTGTGTGTTTTCGTTTTGTTGCTTTTTGTTTTTGCTCTTCACATATTTCTTAATGGGAAAACTATACCTTCACAAGACTCCGTGTAACGCAGGCGTAGAAATTTGTGATGTCATTTTACGTAAACCATATATATTGGTTTGTACATCTACAGAGTTGTCTCGAGTTATAAAAATGCAAACATAAGACAACTTATTTTTATATAAGTATATATAGTCTCGTTCAGCATCAGATAATTATATTTATAATGCGATACGAAATTTATTGACTACACTTCAAGTAAATATAATTTTATCGAAATTGGTTAATCATCCTTGACTATCGTCGAAAATGCCGATACCATAGAAAATTTATAGCGAATTTCGAGTTTGGGATTTGCAGATATACTATACTACTATACTATATACTTATATTGACGAAGGCTTTGTTCATTAATTTTCGCCAGTTTCAGCGTGTATTCGAAAAAATTATTTTGTTAAGCTTTGTACAAACGATGTTGTGACTTTAAAAATTATAATGTGATATTTGATAGACTACACATTCTATTGTATTATTTCTAAATGAAATGGAATTTTAATCTGGATTACTTGAAATTTCACTAATTAAGAAATATACATATGCCTTATATATTTATTCCAGCTTAAGGTAAATGAAATGTTGAGATAGTTGATATATATGCAAAATAGGCAAAATAAAAACGTTCATAATTGTTAACCGAAAATTGATAATCTACTGTTTTTCTGAAATTTTAGTAAATATTTAACACACGGGGTATTCTTTGATTCTAATATTCTGAATTTTTTTGTTGCATAATATTGAATTTATTTAATCTTAATGTGAAATACATTAAACATTGCTGTACTACAAACTGTTACTTTAAACAACAGTCTGTTAACAGTAATCAGCAATGAGATGTGAAAACAAATTCTTTTTTGATTTAATTTTATTTTTTTTACGCAATTATATTTCAGTTGAATGGATTGTTTGTTTTGATTTATTTGCTATAAAAAGTGTTAAATACGGCAGTTCTATTAGAATTGCAAAACATTAAGCGTGCTCGGTTAGACAGTCGTACTCCTGCTGAGATAATTCGTTAATGGAAGTAAGAGGTATCTTTTATCCATTTGTGTGTTTATGTTATATGTATTAAATGTTGAATAAGAAGCTTATTGATAATATAAATATCCGCTAGGTATGTACTTATTTCATAATAATGCATTAGAATAATAAAATGAAATGAAAAAAATATTTGTATGATCTGACAAAATAAAGTTGATGCTGACGTCTGTAATTGTAGAAACATGTGATTTTTAAATATTTTCCGATGGGAAATTCTCGTGAAAGTCTATAAATAAACGTGTACACATGCATAGTATGGTGTTTAACATTTTTTCCTGTTCTATTCTTCTTTGGATTCGTAAAAATAGCTTGAATTAAATAATAAATGTCAAAAATCTATTGATTTTTCAAGTGCTTCAATATGTTAAACGTAACACGACAAATTGTGTAAGCATTAATATATGTCCAGTATAGAAAAGTGTCAATTTTTACAATATACGTCTATTTAATAATAAACAAAAATTTCTAGCATCATGTTGGTACAATGCATTACTTGAAAAATTTTAGAAACTTGTTAATGGTTTGAATAAACTAACATGGTTTGATTTTGATTGGATTTATTTGAAACATTGTCGAACTACTAAAACATATGAACACGCTATAAAAAATATTTGAAATGGATTTGAGTGCCTAAATTAATTAATAAATGAATAATGTCACATGCAATGGAGTTGTCGATGAACGAATGTCGAAACGGGACTGAAACAACTGGTAGTCACGTGGGCATAATAACAACGTCTTCCTTAGAAAATACTGTACCAGGTTCTCCAACAAATTCAATATTAAACACCACCGACAATGGTCCTTCAATGCGGCGTAACGTAAGTAACGGCAACTTAATGCTGCCAGAGTCGAAGGAAGCAAAAGTGAGAGTAATTTATACTGGTGGAACAATTGGCATGATGCGTAACGACAAAAATGGTATGACTTACATTTTAATTTTCATAAAGTATATTTTTTCCTATTAAAATTGAATTTCATCAATCTTCAAGTGTTGCAACCAATACCTGATGCATTAGTTAAGCGTATTCGTGAGTACCCCAATATGCACGATGAAAAATATGCCAAAAAACGTTTCGGTTCCATGGGGCCGCTAGTCCTCCCATATGTACAAGGTGAAGAAAGGCGTGTTGTCTATTCAATAACCGAGTATGTTCCTATTTTGGACTCTAGTAATATGACGATGGATGATTGGGCACGCATTGCTAAAGACATACACGTTAGTTTTTACATATTTAACAAATAATTTGAATGCTAATTTTTCCAATTGATTACACGCTTTAGCAATCATATGAATTTTTCGATGGATTTGTTGTTTTGCATGGCACTGATACTCTTTCATATACAGCATCCGCACTTTCGTTTATGTTGGAAAACCTTGGAAAAACCGTGATTATAACTGGCTCACAAATACCGATTTTTGAAACACGTACTGATGGAAAAGATAATTTCACATCTGCTCTTATAATTGCTGGTAATTATGTTATACCGGAAGTTTGTGTTTTCTTTGGTAATAAACTAATGCGAGGTAATCGAACTATCAAATTCAGTTCAAACTCATTGGATGCATTTGATTCACCAAATGTACCACCATTGGCACGAATGACCATAAAAGTCGATATTGACTATAGACATATTTTTCGGGCATGCAATATATCACGCTTCACTGTACATTCTGAGCTTGACCAAAACGTGGCGATACTACGTTTATTTCCTAGTATATCGAGCTCAACAGTACGCGCATTTTTAGCGGCACCAACAAAAGGGGTTGTATTACAATCATTTGGTTCCGGCAACGTTCCATCAAATAGAAAGGATATACTTAATGAAATAAAAGCAGCAAATGATCGCGGAGTTATTATTGTTAATTGCACACAGTGTCCAAATGGGTCAGTGTCACAGATATATCAAACCGGTCAAGTATTGTTCGATATTGGTGTAATCCAAGGTTACGATATGACACCCGAAGCGGCGTTAACAAAGCTGTCGTATGTACTTGGAAAATCAGAATGGAATTTGAATGTAAAGAAACAGGTGGGTACAAATTACTGGAATTTATTTTTTACGCTGTCAATTTAAAAAACAAAAAATGTATTAAAGATGATTCAATCAAATCTTCGAGGCGAGCTTACGTGTGCCACAGGTCCAAAAATGGAGGAATATGATTTAGTTGATGCTGTTGCGAGGTCATTGCACCTGTCTACGCCACAAGAACTAGGTCATTTGGGTGCCACTCTCTTTCCTGCTATGGTTAATGCTGCCGTTGTTGCGGGAGATATACAAAAGGTAACTGCATAACTGTATCATGACTTAGGTAGTAATTGGTGTAAAAACGTCTAAAAAATTTATATAGATCAATAATCTAAAATCGTATGGTGCTGATTTGTCCGGTGTAAACGAAGATAATCGCTCTGCCTTGCATATAGCATGTCATCAGGGGAATGTGGCTGTTGTCAATCATTTGCTGTTAAATGGTGTCTCTGTTCATTTACGTGATCGCTATAACCGTACTCCTCTTTTGGAAGCCATATCCATTGATAACCATGAAATTATACAACTGTTAGCAAACTGCGGAGCGCATTTAACAGGATCATTACGAGCCATCGGAGAACAATTGTGTGGTGCGGCAGCTCGAGGGGCAATAGCCCGTCTAGAATCTTACCGTTTGGCTGGTGCCGACCTTTCTCAAGCAGATCCCTCGGGGCGTACTGCCCTGCATGTAGCAGCTTTACATGGTCATATTGACATTATTGAGTATTTACTTAATCGGTACGATGATATTAGTCAAACGGATTTTCTGGGTTTAACAGCGCTCGAATACGCGCAACGTGGTGAGAAATGGGAAATTTTCGAACTATTAAAAAATGCTATGGGTACCGATAGCGTTGTAGAGTAAGAAAAATTACCGTACAGAGGAGAATTAGTTGCTGGGAAATTCAAAATATTCCTTTGGATTTAATATATTTTATGTATTGTTATTATAAAGATTAAGTAAATCAATTAGTACTCGTTCTTCAACATGAAAATTGAATGTATCGTAAATAAATTTTATGTGCAATTTTACAGACGCAGTCACGAAATCTATAAGCATATTTGTGATGTAAATACTTCATTTACTATATTTAATTATCTTTCATTCAATTAATATTAAAAAAATTCAAACTATAATAAAAATAATTGCTACTATATTGCTTAAGAAATGTAACTATTTATCATACATTTGCATATGCACAACCATTTCTTGCACTTATACAGCTCAAGCCTGATGTCGATCAAATTTATTAAGCTGATAAAAATTGTTGTCCTAAGCGTTGGGTAGTTCATCAGCTATTTCTGTTATGGTATCCACATGTAAAAGAAAGGTTGATAACGGTTTTTCAGGCACGTGCAATTCGCAGAGATTGCTATCTTCTAGGGATAAGGATATTCCGCCAAACTCAGAAATATCAGCACATAATGCTGCCATTTCTTGATCTTTATCATGCAAATTATGTGGGTCCATGGAAACTGGATTTGAGATTATACATTGCTGTTGCAATAAGTTCAAGTTTTGACTCTGATCCTGCTGCACGGCTAATTGATTGATTGGTTGATAATGTTGCATTGGGAGTACTGAATGAAAATTAGTGAACTGGCAATCGACCTCTTTTCCAAAGCGTTCGTGTTGCTCGATATCGAGCTCATGCTCGTGTTCAGAAGGTGTGGAGATGCCTGTTTCCGTTGATGTGGATAAGACCATTTGCTGCATGTGCTTGTCATCAATAACGAGTGAATTATCCAAACCCAAAATTAACTCGTTTTTGAAGTTCTCAATTGCAAATTGATCTACATTTAAAAATTTCATATCATCATATCCAGCCGTTGTAGTTGTATCCAAATCAAATGATGGTGATGGGTGCAGACTTGACGAAGCTAGTAGATTTGGAGTGTCTGGACTCATGACGTTTCGATTACTATTCAAACAATGCTGTAATTTCGACGCTGACTCTGTTTGAACGGCATCTAATAATGCGGTGTTACTATTACTACTATTGCTGCTAGTACTACAACTGTTCGTCACTGGTATTGTATTACTTGGTGGATATGTGGACCATTCCATGGATATGCCGCAACCGCCACGATCCAAACCAAATTGATCAATATTTAAATTTAAGAAAATATTTGGTGACAAACGTGTTGGTGAAGCTGATAATCCATATATGCCAAACGGCGCTTTTGGGTCGTTATCCAAAGAGTTCATTGATTGCGGTGGTGTGTCAGGTAAATCTGAGGTTCCTGTAACAGAATAACCTGAGTTTTATATTATTATTTATTTTTTTAATATTACCAATGCTATTGCCCGAATTTAGCAGAACTCCTTCATCATACAGTGAAGCACTTGGACCAGAATTCATGTCTTTATCGCCATCCTTTTCTTGTTTTCGCCACTTAGCTCGACGATTCTGGAACCAAACTTGAACACGTGCCTCCGTTAGATCGATACGCACAGCCAATTCTTCGCGGAAAAATACGTCTGGGTAGTGGGTACGTTGAAATGCTCGTTCTAACTCTTGCAATTGCAATGTGTTGAACGTTGTTCTGAAAATTTAAAACAAAAATCAAAGACAAACTTTAAATATACCTATTTCTTGTTTAGCAAAGGTTGATTGCAGGGTGTTCATCTTTAAGAACAGCGTAAGTGTTGTTACCTGTATCTTCTCTGCTTTCTTTTCATTCTGTTTTTTTCCATAAATTTATTGTAGATTTCACAGTCGTTAATTTCACAGTTCAATTACAACGTTTATTGTTAATCAAAGAAAACTAGGAAAAAAAATGATTAAGATTTGTTTCTTTTAAAAACAAATATTCTGTTGTTGACTAGTTTTATAATCCCGCGAGAGTATGACCATAGAGATATCCGAGCATATCCTTCGTATTAAAAACCTGCACTAAAATTTTTATTGAAATATTTTTAAATCGAGAACTAAACGTACATGCATTTGTTAATCCACATAAATCTTAATATGTCCAAATATATATAACAAAGTTTTAGGTCATAGTATCCTAAAATTAAAAGTTAATATGAAACCAACGGTTGTACTAGCTACACTGAATTAGGGGGAGTGCGTGAATACTATTCACCGTACTAAGCGAAGCCCTACAAATATTTTATACATTCATTTCTGTTTCCCATTTTCTATTTCTATTAATTTTTGAAATTTTAGTTTTGTTTCTTTTTTTCTAAATGCTGTTTGCTTGAATTCTTTTTTGTTTGTTTCCCATATGGAATTTTTTAATGTTTATTATATTTATATGCAAATATCAATACTAACTTTTGCTTATACGCAATTCCTGTAATAGACCGATTTACTCAAATATTTCTTTGATTTCTATGTACCTGAACCGACATGACCATAAATGCCTCATATTCCAGAACATTTACATATGAAATTATTATACAGAAAATGAAAATACTCTGGTCCTGACCTTGATCCATCCAACAAAATCTCTGTGTCGGCATAGGCCTATATGAACTAGTTTACCAAAAAAATTCCCGAGTTTATTCATATAATTAATTTTTGCTGCAATATTAATTGAGTATAGGTTTTTGAGGTATGATATACCACAAAAATTAACTAAGTAATATGAATCTACCTGTGACCGGGATAATTTGAGTTATGTGGTATTGGAAGATATTATTCAAAAAGTAAGTAAGTCATAGTTTTAGAAAATAACGACACAAGTTTATACCTCTAAAATAGAATTAATGTCACAATTTTGAATATTTATCATTGATTAGGATATAATGGGGAACTTCAAATTGTGTGATTGGAACTTGAAAATATAATATTTAAATAGATAAACGAAATGGACTTTAAATGAATTACTTTCTGCCATTGACCTGAACCCCTTGATTTATTTTTAACAACAAATATTTTTGAAGATATTTACTTTTCTATGCTTGTATATTAACAAATTTTGTCAACTTTGCTTTATAAATTCGGATGTTCGCCATGATATTGATTTTGATATAAGAGAACTTAGCTATAAATTATATTCAAAGAAATTGAGTTCCAACAAAATTCAATTGTTTGCACCACATTAATTGTCTTCTTTTGGCAATGAACAGACATATTATGTAGTCATATTTAAAAACTAATAGAAATGTAATATGACGAAGTAATGAACAAGCATTGGAAGCAGAGCATGTGTGATAGAAAATGGCACAACTCAAAAGAATTATGATTTATTATTAAAAACAAAAAAAAAAAATCTGTAAAAATTCTAAAGGATATTTTCGTGATTATATACAACCCATGATGCTGTAGTATTGTTTTTCTAATATTAATAATAGCTTAATTGACACCTTTATACGTCTCGTAATCGAATATGCGTGAATAGCCCATTAAAAGCAACTAAATCAACTGTTTTTTCTTTATTAACGAGCATCATTATGTATATATAAAAGAAATGTTGTTATCCGCCATAAAAGGGCTCTGAATTTGTGAAATTATTTAGTAGTTTTAGCATTATGACATGGGTAAGGACAAGACTTGCGCAAATATTTTCTAAAATAATTTTTGAATATCATTCACATAAATAATTCATTAAGCAGTTATCTATGTTGATGATTTTATTGCTAATTGGCAACATGTTATCAATACGCTTATGGAACAATCGAATGCTGCCTCCGCTGTATGCACACGGCAATAGTGTTCCAGTTGGCGGTAGCAACGTGCCTCACGATGTTTTGAATCTAGGTGAACTTAAATCTTTAAGGATCTACCAACAAAATCCAGACTGTACAGATATTGCAGCTGTGGTAGATTGTAATCTATATACTACTTATAAACTTACCGACAGGTAAGAACGAATGTTCAGCATTTCGAACTAACAAATTACAAATATAATACTATGTTCTAAAGGTATGCTGGCAATATTTTATCAGCCGATAGAATTAACAATTTAAATAACGCAGTGGAAGGTAAACTTGCAGACAATAACCGTCAGCAACAAACTCAAAAAATAAATCAACAACCAGAATTATATGATAATACGGATATTAAACGTTACTTGCCAATGCTTCCAAAAGCTTATTATAATGATTTTTATCAGGATTTGATTGGTGGCGTCGCTCAAGATTTGGTTAAACGTAATAAAATAAGGTCACCAGCAAACTGCGATTGTAAAATTGAGGTTGGAATACATCATAATAATTTACTATCGAACACAATTTTCAATAAAAGTGAATAAACATTGCATGTTTTGCAGAACGACCTCCTTGATTTGGGAGCAGACCATTTTCCACGTTTTCTGGTAAATGCAATTTGTCAAACGGAAAATGCTGCGAACGAATTCGAATTAAAATGCCCACAGGGCACATACTGCCGTAAATTGGAATACAAGGTCAAAGTTTTAACATTTCGAATGGAGAATCTGCCCAACGATAATACATTGCTTTGGTTACCCGATGACCTCAGACATTTATGGAAATTTAAAACAGTGACAGTGGCTGCCGGCTGCTTTTGTGGTCCCTAAATGGACAATGGAATGAACAGCAACCCATAACTTTGTATAACGAAATAATGAAAATGTACTCTGCACATTTCATTTATGAAGAACAAAATTCTAAATCTAAGCATACAACTTACAAGCTTTTTGGAATATTTAATAAAATTAAACCAAGCCAAATGAAATTTGAGAAAAGGGATTTTATTGTAATTAGCGCCATTACTACTCTTTGAAATTTTCCCTTTTAATCGCTTATTTACTTTTCTTTTGAATACACAAATCCCGCTTCAATAATATTGTAAATAGATTCAACAGAAAGAAATTTCAAAATTTTCAGTTAATTGCATTAAAAATATACATATATTTGATTGTCCAAAAAAATACATAGTCTGAAAATATGAGCCGTGCACTCAATCCAACCATAAGGCTATCTCATGATCTTACTGATCGTAAAATAGCAGTGGGTTTAACAACTCCACAGCAGTTATATCAGCGCAAAGTCGTTAAGCGGGCATTGCGTAATTTGAAAATCGTACAAGCAAAACAGCATTATAATAATGTCAGCTATTTTTCAAATGCTCAACGCAAACAGCAGGAGTTGGAACGTGAAAGACGATTGATTGAAGAGAAGAAACAATGCGAGAGACTTGCCAAAAGAATAATGCGTCAAACTGGTAAAACAGCAGAATCATTACTCTCATGTAATACCGCGACAGTTAACCAAAAAAACATAACAAAATTCAAAAAGGGGAAAAAGAAAAAAGTACGATTGCTGACAGACCATAGTAATGCGGCTGTTCGAGCTATAAAACCGAATGTTGCTCCAACATCTGGACATTATAGCAACAACAATATACATAAGGA
>JXPQ01038603.1:0-15689 GCA_001014675.1 Ephydra gracilis
TTTTTATTCTATTTTTTTGTAGAGTTAGGAATATATCACCTGTTGTAATGTTTATCAATTGTTTTTCGAGAGTTGAGATCGAACCCACAGTTACTGAAACTCCGGGCAATTCAAGACAGTGGACACGCCTCAATTCCTCGAAATTTTTGTTTCTTTTTAAATATTTCCTCTTGCACACACAACTAATCGCTTGGCCCACACCCGAATGGATGAGGACCATAACCCATGTATGTCTGTTACCTCAAATATTATAATATTCATATATGGCTTATTATATTTTTTTCCTAATCCATTTTTATCTGTATGTGTATAGCCGCGAAGGTAGAGTTCAGTTTTGAATATAGCTGATTTTCACCCATGTTAGCTCGATTCTTTTTCCTTTTCTTGCCCTTTGCGATCAATATTAGTCGTATTTTATATGTTCAAGTCAGGTGATGGCTTACAAAAATCACTTCAATAGCCACATCTTTTTTCTCTTTTCTGCTCGTGAAATACAGCCGCGATTTAGTGGAAGATCCGTGGAATTTAATAATGGTGTTCCCGATTTTTGTTCTGCATCTATAAACAGCTAGTTTGATTTAATCTAATGCACTATGAAGTAATAGCGCATGTTATGTCGGAACTCGACATACAATTATATAGGGTAATAAAGAAATATCGCTTGTAAAGAATATTGCCTTTAAATAAGCCCACAAAATATATAGTGCGTAAACATGCTAACGTCACAAAAGATACTTAAGTACTGCTGAGCAACATGTGATAAGCAAATCTGAAACCCATTCAGAATATATAGCAACCAAATATATGATATTTTAATGAGCTCTGAAACAATATTCAGATGCCAACCTTTCAACATTTCGTTGGCTCATATAAAAAATAATTTTTTATAAAATTCGATTTTATTATTCAATATAATTGCCTTCGAGAGTGGTACAGCGACGATAGTAGTTAGGAAATTTGTAGATACAATTTTTATAGTTCGATTTATGTTTAGCTTCAATATAGGCCTCAGTTTCACCGATTACCTCATAATCGCCGCTAAATTTCTTTGCAGGGAGAATTTTCTCGATGTTTGAGAAAAGGAAAAAGTCGCTGGGAGAAATATATGGCGAAAGGTGGGGCTAATTTTTCCTCATTCAAACTTGGCAAACTACTACTAAATGGTTTATTTCGGTTTTGCAAGGTACGAAAAATGTTCAATCAAGCCAAGCCTTAACTGAAGCGAGCTTTTACCACAAAAAGCAATGCTTCTTTCTATTTTATGCATTTTCTTCAGCCAAAAAAAAAAGTTGCTAAACTCAAAATGCTGTATGCTACTAATTGTCTGACAGCTGTCAAATTTATATATGAGTGTCTTACAAGTAACGGTTAACTAAAATCCAAATGGATTAGCAGTGCAATCTGTCATATACATAAATGACACTCAGATTATGTTTTCGGTTTCTTAAAGTATTGAACCAAACATTAACTTATGCCTGTTCTATAATCTGATGTATAATAATATGAAAGAATAATGATTATTATTAAAAATCTTTGATAATAATGATAATGGCAAAAATTGTATACATAAATTATTGAAAAAATAAATTAAAAGAAAAATTTTAAACAATAGTAAAATATTTAATATGAATGTTTGCACCGACACGTTCATTAATTTTATTTATTTATTTATTTTATTTTACTTCAAAATAACATTGATTATTACTTATTATCTCCAATTTAAAATATTTTTACAAATATAAAGAATCTTTAAATTCATTTCTGCATGATATAGTTATGTTATTTTTAATATTATTTTAGACATTGACAAAATATAAATATAGATTATAGATTTCCCTCAATCGTTCAATAAAAACATAAATACAAAATGTCCTTATGTTTAATATTCTATGCATTTCCGCGTATTATATGTAGATGCATGTCAAATTGTCTATTATCGCAAGAGAAACATTATGGGTAATTTTTTTTCAAATCCTTCTCACGTTGCGTAGTTAAAATTAAGCGAGATTGAGTTATCTCGTCTTATATATTTTCATATAATTTTATAGCGCAAGTAAAGTGGTGGTAAAGAGTTACCACAACAATTAACTCTACCTGCATTAGATTTTACTTTCCGGGACGAGTTATGTCGTCTTACGCAACACAAAAGGTTTTGCGTGGACGAGTTAACTCGTCTTACGCAGTTAACAGGTTAAGAAAGTCTTCGGCGCTCATTGTGTTAATCCAAAACCATTGTGTTAATTCAAAATCGTTTTTCACGGCATATTTCCAAAGAATGCTTTAAAAGCTGTGTAAACCATCTAAACATATTAGCTTATCCAGCGCATAACAACGATCTATTTTTGTAGATCATAGGCAGTGATTTTGTCCTATAAATAAAAATTCTGATGAATGTGATAGATTACTGATTGTTTTAATAGTTGCTCGTATGGTTAACTTTAAGTAAATTTTAGTTGATGAAACATTTGAAATATTTTGTTGATTAAACCACTTGTTTTTTACCAACAAATGATTATTTTACTGGTACAAATAAGTTAGATGTTTTAATTAACCAAGTTCTTAATTCTCGATAAAAAAAAATATAATTATTCTTGGTTTTAATAACGCAGCATTTCGACAATTTTATATTGCCCTAATCAGTGTAAAGAAACACTCAAGCGCTATTTGACTGAAAAAAATTTGAGTGTGATACAGAATATTTTAATTTATTATTTGTTTCTCTCACTACGATTTTTTTAAGTGTTTGCCAAACGGGTGTTCATTCTTATATGTTATATACATTAAAAAATTAAGCGAATACTTTTATTAATATTACAATAATTGTATATTCTTCATGTCTAGCTGTGGGCAATTTGTTATAGCCGTGATGCACACATTTTAAGACGGTTCGATTCAAAATGTCTGATCTTTTCGGAAAAAAAAATTATCAAACCATAAAGAAGGGTACCCTATCATCGTAATTCAACAAAGAATGTATTCGTACTGAAAATGGAAATTGTTTAAATGACTATGAAGGCTTTTGCGCTATAATTATATATACACTATTTTATAATAAATATACTTGACTTGACGATCACATTAATTCAATTCCAAATTTCATTTTACAATACTATCTCTTCAATCGATGACACCTAAATTAGTCATTAATTATTGTTTTTTACCGAAATTATTCGAATTAAATTCCAATAACCTACAGATTAATCGCAGTGATTTCACGTTTAGTTACGCATAATTTTAGGATACTTTAATTTTTACGCAAATTTTAACAAATTTAATTTATATTCTACATTTAAGCACAGTGTGAAGTTTTCTTTAAAACTCTTTATCACTACCGAATGCCACCACAACCGGTATACGAGCTATTCTTAATTATGTTTTCAGAATTCGATATACAGGTTTTTAGTTCAAATTCATTTTATGAATTTAAGGTCTCCGCAGAGTGATGTTGGCAGACAAATCAATCCCAACATGATTCCCCTTATTCGTTATTTACCAAATTATTAATAAATGGAGGGTTCTTCTGCGTCTATGTTTGTATGATTGCCCCAGAAACTTATATCCGCCCAGAAGACTTTGCTCCGATCCCTTCTAAAATTAAAGAAGCATGCAACATGTATGATCTGACCATAAGCACCGTTTATGAAGGATTGATCCCAGATTCAATAGTGTGGACCCACAACCTTGAAAGAATGCTTTGTTGACAAATAGGAAAACCAGCAGCTAATCACATTTTGCGTAAAACAATGTGGCTGTGGTACCGCAAATCTCAATACAAGTTAGGCCTCATTTGAAAGAAATGTGTGTACAGCGTACACGAGGGTCCTTTCTGGGTTCACTTGTTGGATACTTATGTTTAACAAGCTGTACACAGGGGGAAAGTATCATCTTCTCCATAGCCCTTTTCAGACGAAAAACTTAATTATCTGCTTTTTCAGAGAAGATTTAAATTAACGTACGGGGATATTCCAATTTTATAAAAACGTTTTACCGTATTACATTATTATTAGATAATTCCGAAATTTTTAAAATCATACATTGTTATGAGAAAGGTTTTCACATCATTAGAAAATAGCTTTTTAAAGTGTACGTGAAAAAGAGACATCGTTTGGCGCAGTCTCGACTATATCTCTTAGGTCCCAAATTACTTTCGAAGAGTATTATACGTTCGGACACTTCTCTTTGTTCTTGACTGTTGATGTTTCCTTGTACATACCACAAATGATTATAACTTAGGCTTGACACGGTGTTGCTCTCAGTAAGAATATGACTTGCACGTCGTTTTCTTTTACGCAATTCATTTTTTATTAAATATTGACTATTTTTAAGTTTTAGTTATTTCATTATAAGAATGATTCATAAGACAACGCGCGTCACGGTTTGGATCACCGACCACCGGCATCCGCTCACTGATGGTAGCGCGAGCAATAAATTATAATAATTAGTTCACGAATCTAAATGCATCTATAGTTCAAAATAAAAGCGATAGTTGCATAACTTCAACACAACACATTTCTCTTATCCCTAAGGAATGAATTGAAGTATTGTAAAAATATTACAAAGTAATTGAGAAAAATTAATTTATAGAACACATTTTGTATAACTTACCTTAGATTTATATCCAATAAAGTTAAAAAAACTGTTTGCAAGTAACAAATTCTTAAATTTTTGTTTCAAAGAACAATTTTAACGCTAGCGAAATGTGCACGAGAAAATGCTAATCATACCTCGCTATAAAAGATATATGCTCCTCTTCTTTAAATAAATTGTGCTGACGAATGTTTCGATGAACAATTTATGGGCAGGTTAATCATCACGCATTTCCTATAAATTTATAAAATGCACAGAACTTTTACAGAAATTGAGGGCTTTACTTAAATTATGCAGGCGTTCGCAGTCTCATTTAGTAACCTATTTCGTTGTTAGACTCTAATAATTTCACATGAACACAGATGTTATACTGTAACAATATATTTATTAAAAAAACAAATACATTTGTTATGGGTCATCGATTATTTTTTAGGAGCATTAATAACCGCTTGTGCCGCTATTTCGTCCTCCTTCGCATGTAAATTAATGAGCTCTTGTTTCTTATTTGCAATACGCTCTTCTCGGCGCTTACGAGCCTCTCGTACCTTCTGTCTTCTAGCTTCGGCTTGATCAGCAAGCATTTTACTACGTTGCTTTTCAGCCTTCTTTTTGTGAATGTACTCCATAAGCACACGTTTGTTTTTAAATACGTTACCCTTACATTTCATGTACAAATCGCGATACAAATGGCGATCAATTTTTTTACTGTCCCTGTATTTCTTCAGTAAACGTCTTAGAACACGCTGCCTTTGCATCCATAAAAACTTCGTTGGCATACGAGCATTGGCCGTACCCTTGCGTTTACCAAATCCACAATGGCGACCTTTGCGGCGGGCTTCAGTGTTCTTGCGAACACGGTAGCGTGAATGAACAACAACAGGTTTCTTGATAATCAAGCCGTCTTTAATTAGTTTGCGAATGTTTTGACCTAGAAAAGGTATGAAATCATAGTATGCATAAATAAATTAAATATTAGAACTACTTACGCGAGTTTGTATTGGCAATCTCGTTTATTTCATTTGGATCTAACCAAACCTTTTTCTTGCCACATCGCATTACAGAGGCTGCAAGCCTTTTTTGAAGTTTAAGGGAACTGAAATCAAACAAAGTTACGTTAAATTTCTAAAAGAAATAATAAAAATTGCAAAGCATTCAACGAAAAATAAATTTATTTTTTTACTTGCCTCATGATGCCGACTTATTTTAGTCGATATATCAAAAGAAAGAACTTTAGGAAACGGAAATAAAACCAACCAATTTTATTTTTACATACTGTACTGAGATTGTGTACACTCACAAAAAAATAAAAGTAAAAGTAAACGTACTGTACAGACATTCTGAGATAATTCATAATTTCAAGTTTATATCACAGCACAGCATATACACAGATGTTGCAAGAGGGAGCGTCCACAAAAAAAAAAAAAATAATAACAAATTAGTTAACCTTTTACAAAGATAATTCTACTTTTCGTAAAACGTAGCTCGCCACTGTAGCCTCCATCACACATTTTAGAATTGAGTTAGATAGCACTACACGTTGATTTCGTAACCTTATAGTGTGCCGCGAAAATAAGAGATCCGAAGAGTTGGAAAGCGATTTAGTTTGGAATTTTTTTTTCTTTCGCTGCACAGATAACCTTTAAAGTGTCAAATACTGGACCTGTCATGTCAATATCAATGAAATAATCGATGTGCATCAAAGCAACAAATAAAATTTTAAAACACATTTCGTATCAATATAAGAATTAATGTATTTGATGATTTCACACAATTGTGAGCAGTAAAATTTTAATAATCGTATTGAATACAAAATATTTATTAATAAAAAATCCCAAAACAAAATGTATTTTATCATTTCGCATATAGCTTAAAAATTTGGATTAATATTCGGCATAAAAACAAATTATTTAAATAAGGAAAAATTATTTCTACATCATACTGCTTAAGCATATAAAATAATTAAGAGTATCAGGCCAAAAAAGAATTCAGGTGGGTAGTTTTTCCAGAAGTTACCGACCCACAAAATTGAAAAGAGAGGGTAAATGAGGTTTATTATATAAGGTTTAAACATGTACTTTTGCATGTTTCCACTAATTTTGGTTTAAAACATATGCGTAATTTCAGAAAAATATCCACTTCACCATTTTATTAACCCCAAATTTGTACTCTTGTAGGAACAATGTCCTTCAATCAGTTTTCTCAAACAGCAAACCATAAGGTATCATTAAATATCTTGTTGCCACAACTAATGATAACAAGTGCATAGTTTTGAGTTAAACTCGTTCAGTTTTTTTCAGTGATTATGGCACCTATTTACCTTCTTCTCTTTACTTTCTATTTTCTGTCACTGCATGCATGTCATGGAAAATTTGAACAAAATTTGTTGTTCAAAGTCAAACTACTCTTATATTCTATCCTACTGACAAATAAAACATTATTAAATATTACTAAGAAAGATAGGTAACTCATAATTACGTCCAAGTGTTAAACTAAGAACTATGGAAATCAGATATCATAATCTGTTAAGCCATGGAGCTAACTTCCTTTTGTAATTCCTTCAATTAAGTGATCGAGGGAAAGTCAAGCAAAACATATTTTACTAATATTTTTATGGGTTATATCTTTTCATTGGTTATTATTTTTCCTTATTACTACAATAATGTTTTTTGCTGTATGAGGTAGAAGTAAACCTGACTTTATTTCAGAATAACATTCACAATTCTATGAATTTAATTAGTGCTTAATTGCTATGAGAAGTAGTATTCAAAATATACTGAAATCTTTAAGTTCTATGTTTCAATGTAGTTTTAATTCTTATTTTTAAGAATTTCTATTGAAAATCCGTGTAGTGTTCTTTGTGCGGAAGACATCACAGTGAATATTTTATTAATTCGCTTTGTCCTTTTTTTGTTTGCCTTCTTTACCCAGTGCTGCCAAGCATGGTATTGCAATGAGGTGCAACTTAAACAAAGAACACGAAAGTATTTTCTTTAAAATGGAATAAAACAGCTTTTGGCTTCATCATATTGTTGCTATGATTGAAATGTATTCAATCAAATTAGTCGTTAATAAAATGCTTAGCTGCATATATTATACACCATAAATTGGCGACGGCGAAGACAATATGGATATTGAAGTGTGTATATAAACGTAAGTTCTAAATGGGTGATGACCATTATAAATTCAGTTTTATGGTTTCGCAGATAGACAAATACTCCCCTTAGATCAAGAGAAGCTTCGACCGATGCTATCTGCTAAAAATTATCAAACGTAGGGCCCACATTAAATAACTTGATTACACTTGAACTGACGCCAAGACCTCTTTTGGTTTGATCGAATTTTTGAGAATTGTAAAAATTCATGAAAAGTATGTCTTATCTTTTGAGGTAATATCGTTTTTAAAAAATATACATATTTATGCAGGCATTACGATAAGAATGGACAAATCTATAAAAATACTTCTCTGCATTGCATTCAGATAAAATAGGAAAAAAAATAGCAACACAGTTTTGGCTATGCAATACCATGGAACAGCGTACTACAAAAAAACTGCAAACAATCATAAAAATGATCATAAACAAATTAGTAAAAACTAGACTCAAAGAATATGTAGTGGATATTAGAACGAAAAAAACACAAGATCGATTGCACAACCTATGAAAAAACATGGTCCTATGGGTGATTTTGATAACACTAAAATATAAGGATTTTCAAAAGCAATGAGAAATAATATTAAAAAGTTCAATATTTAAAAAAAAAAATATCAAAAAATAAAAATTTAACATAACACAATATTTTTGAAGACATTTTAAAATGTGCGCGAATTAAGACGTTTTGAATATAAGTAATGTTCAACAACAGACTGAAAAGGATTTAGTTGTGTTTTAACAAATGTTTCACTGTATTTATTTGGAGGAATATCATAATGTTAAATTCAATGAACTATTGGTACAGTAAGCGTCATGAATTAAGGAGAGGTTCTATGATTTCTAATTAAATATGTAATCACGTAACATTACAAGTAATTTGAAATAAATGTAACTAAAGATTTTCTAGAAGTAGGAAACGTCGAAATATTGAAAAGGAACTTTACACAAGTACACATGCAGATTTTATTAACATAACCAAAATAAATTTAAGATTGAAGCTTCACACTTTTTTATTGAACCGCCAAAGCGATTTTACCTTTAATGATACAAAAATATATTGTCGAATGTAATGCAGCAATATTTAATTCGGATTCCTAGAAATATCAACTTTTTTCTATAAGGAATTACAATTGGAATCCCCAGACATTGGGTATGGCTGGATTTCACCAATGATCTGTTTAGAGTGAAGAAACCCAAACCAAGTGTCATGGTTACTTGGGGGACTGAGTTAAGCCTACATAGCAGAAGGCAGAAGAAAATATAGAAATGCTGACAATAAATTTTAAAATTTCCTTGGGTTTTACGAAGTTACTGTGCCTTAATTTCTTTTAAATAGGGTTACTCAACAACCTTGATTTTTAATCTGTAATGAAGTAGCTAAAGGACTACGATTACTGTGATACAACTACGAACCTGAACAAGAGAATCTATACACTCCACACCAGTAGCCGGGAATCTACACGGTGCTGAATTTTATGACAGAGAGCATACCTTTTATGATATCCTGGATGGAAGATTAAGTGATATAGAAGGTCGAGAGTGGTGGTATGCTTATGGAGTGTACTAATACCTCATGGACGCTAATTAAACAATGTTGATATACATAATATTCTAGTTTACTCATCAGTACATATGTTAAATACAAAAATTGCATTGAATTTGGACAGGCATACACGCACTTGTAGTAAGAACTGAGCTACATAGTAACTTTTGTTTTAAAGCCTTTGCGTAAACATATTTTCCTGCATCTTCCTCCGCAGGTGTATAATTAATATGAAAGCATAACTCTAAACACTAAATAAACTGGATTTTACTATGAATAGCATATGAATTATTAAATAATTTTTGTTCATGTATACAGAACCAATTGAATTCTTGAAGTGTCAGTCTGTGCTTGAATTGTTATTTTGCCTTATTGAGCTTTTGCGTTAATTTTTATGGACGAATAAATATGAAGAGAATTCTTCGTGAACTCATTGTTAATGAGGCAATAGCGGCAAACTTCACCCTTTATGCCACATCGCGTATGCGCTTGTCCCGGAATTCCGTCCTCGCAGAATCTTATACTTGAATCAAATAATTTGCAATCCAAGCAATGGTGGATTGCAGTATCGGGCCGCAGAGGTATTCATGACAGCTACTTTCTATTCTGATTCACAGGATTTATCCCTACAAGATGCTGGTATAAACCAAAAGGCTACTCGGCGGCTTGACCGACCTTTTACCATTCAGTTACTCAGACTTTACAGTGCATTTCATATTTATTTTACTAGTACAACTATAATGAAAAAATTGAGCAGTAAATCTTAGAATATACAACGTAAACTTGCAATAAGAGTGTCTGTGGAACGAGCATTCTTATTTTATTTGATTAATGGTCTAGTATGAACGAAGAAATAGTCCAATATCATTTTATTTAATTTTCGTAATATATTTCTGTTAAAATATGGGATACCACAACATTACTTTCTATCTATTTTCGTGCATTATTTTATCATATTTTCTATTGCAATGTATTTTTATTTTTTATAATTACTTAAAGTCAAGCGTTGTTATAATAAACATCAAAGCGAAAGAACACCGCATTTGTTAATTCCAAAAGGCTATGGGCCTAGCTGGAATTAGTATACCATATTAATCAAAGAGGTAGCAATCATTATTTGTATGTCAAAATTGCAATATAATTATATTTAATTTTCAAAGTAAATATCGGTCGCGTGGGTGTGTTGGTTATTATTTTAACAATGAGTCCCTCATTTAAAATTGCAAAGTTGGAGGAGAGAAATTACTCAACCTGGTGTGTCCAGATGAAGAGTATTCGAATACTTGCAGAGCTATGGAATTATGTGTGCGGAAAACAAGTGAAATTCGAAGTAAGTGATGTGACGGTTACTGAAAGCTTCAACGCCAAACATGAGATAGCGTTGGCGTCTATTTTGTTAAGCGTGAAGGCATCGCAACTTGGTCACATGAAGGAAGAAATGTAAAAAGGCAGCTGAAGTATGGTGCAAATTGGAAGAATTCCATTTATCCATTTATACTCAACGTTAAGCGAAGTGTACTCGAAGGGGAAATGGTACATTGACTGCGGCGCAAAGGCACACGTTTTCAACAAATGGCAGTTATTCACTTCATTTAAAAAAGGGAACGATGAAACCAAGCTGCATTAAATCATATGGAAAAAGTGATGTATAACTTAATTTTGAAAATTGTGAAATCACTTTTAAGAATATACTTTATGTACCCGACTTCGAAATTAATTTCAAATCTGTAGATAAAGTAGTCGCAGGAGGCTGCAAAATAATATTTAATAAGAATGCAGCCTATATTAATGATGGTGACGGCCGGACACTTATAAAGGCCATAAGCCAAAGTGGTTTGTATATTGCGTCCACAAAAGAGGAGATTTGTTAAAGTGCAAAGCACGATGAAAATACAGAAAAGAGATAGCATAGCAGATTTGAACACTTAAATAATGCTTATTTAAAGGAAATGTTCGATGAGAAATTGGTTCATGGACTTAATTAAAAAACTGTTCAATTGATAGGAAAATGTGGCATTTGCGCTAAAACAAAAATATGTGGGAACTCATTTCCGCAAATATCAGATAGCCGTGCAAATGAAATTCTAGGTTTAATATACATCGATATCTGTGGTCCAATTGGTGGAGCCAAATATTTTGCATATTTTTGGTTTTCGAGGCTTTCAAATCCTACAAATCAATGGTTGAAAAGCAGACCAATTAGCAAATTAAAATCTTGAGAACCTAAACCGGACTCGAATACAAAATTAAAGCATTTGATTAATTTTTGAAAGAAAATTGAATTAAACGGCAGTTGACAGCACTATATACTGCACATCATGGAGTGACGTACGATTGTGGTGATGGCGAGGGCAATGCTAATCGAGGCAATTCTAAAAGAAAGTTTTTGGGCCAAAAGTGTCAACACAGCCGTGTATTTGCATAACCGCCCATATGAGAACTTTTATTCCAAAAAGCCTTCGGTGTCACACTTAAAAGTTTGTGGCTGCAAAGCAATATTTTTAGGTAAGGTACCTAAAAGAAAATTTCAACCTCAGGAAAAGGAGGTAGTCACGGTCGGATATTCTAAAAAATGAAAAGGACACCGACTCTACGATACAAACGCAAAAAAAATTTTTATTAACTGTGATGTTATCTTCTTTGAAAATAACACTGAAGAGAAGGCTTAGATAATATCGATGAAAACGTTGACATTGGAAATAAAAGTGAGACGGATAAAAAATTGAACCAACTGTGGACAATTAAAAGACAGATGACAATAATATGAATGAAGAAATTCCAAAAATTGGTCCAGTTCGTCCAAATATAAATCAATGTTTCAATACACTGCATAACCAAGTTTATTTCCAAGTGCCTCTTAAATTAGAGGAAGCATTCAAGAGCACTTTTGCGAAACAGTGAATGGCTGCTATGGAGGAGTAAGAAGCTCTAAAGCAAAATGGCACTTGTTCACTAATATATGTACTAGCTGATCGTAAAGCAATTAATTGAAAATAGGGTTTTTCGATTCTACGATTCGTTTGTACAATTCGTTTGCTGATTGTTCTGGGTGTTGAGGAAGAATTATACGTCCACCAAATGGACAAATCATCTGCATGACTCAACAGTGAGTTACATGACGTTGTTTATTTGAAGGAGCCAAAGCAATTTGAAAACCGCGAATACCCTGATAAAGTTCTTCAATTGAATAAGGCATTTTATGGTCTAAAGCAACGTGGATGGGAATGGATTATGAAATTGAAAGGCACTCTTGCAAAAATGGGGTTTGTACAATGCTCTAGTGAACCCTGTGTATATACTATAAATGCAAACGGAGATTTAAACGAAATTGCAATCTACGTCGATGATATTATAATTGCTTGTTGAAATAAAATGAAAGTGTAGAGCATAAAGGACGATATTAGAAGTGTCTTTAAATGTGTTGACAGTCGACAGCTGTCTTTCTTAGCCTGGAATTTGAGCTTATTGGCGAAACTGGTGACATAACTTTATGTCAGCGTCAATACAAAAATGATTTATTATATGAATATAGTATGGAAAATTGTAAGAAAGCATCGACCCCTTTGGATACAGGGTTCCAAGTACAATGCAAAAATATAAATTGCAAATGGTTCAATGTGAAGAAATATCAATCGATGATTGAGACATTATTGTATTTGGCTATAACCAGTAGGACAGATATTGTGAACATGAAGCAGCCGCTTAACATACCATAAGGTACTTGCGTAATACTAACAAATTTCAGGTTCTTTTTGGAAAGACAGGTAAACCGATTAAATGTTAAGTGGATGCTGACTGGGCTAATGACACTACAGACAGGAAGTCCTACACTGGGTATACCTTGATGGCAGCTGGCTATGTATTTTTCAAAGAATCGCAAAAGCAACAGGTAGTCGCATTGAGCAGTACTGAAGCTGAGTACATTGCATTGTCTAACGCAGCAAAAGAAGAGTTTTTACAACAAAGTTATTATAAGAGCTCAATATACAGTTACCCCAGCCAATGACACTGAACTGCGATAGGTTAAGTGCTCAAAGACTTGGAAAGGATCCAAAGTTCCATGGGCAAGCACATTGATATTAAATAGCATTGTATTCGTGAATTATATAAAAATAAGCAAATTACCTTGAACTATTTCGACACAAACAATATGATCTCTGATATCTGATATTTTAACTAAGAATCTTTCAAAACTTTATCAAGAAAAGTTAACAGAGAATATGGGATTATATTAAGATTATTTATCGGAAAGTAAAACTGATTTGTAAAATATTGCATATATTGTTGTATTGAGAAGGAGTGTTGAAATATAGCAATACCACAACATTACTTTCTACCTATTTTCTTGCATTACATTCTCATATTTTCTATTGCAATGTATTTTTACTTTTTGTAGTCAATCTAAGTCAAGCGTTGTTATAACTAAGACCAAACCAAAAAATCTGCACATTTATTAATTCCAACAATTTCAATAAAAATTTTTCTTCAAATATAAAAAATTATAAATGAATTCAGTTTCTATGAGATACAGTCTCTATGCAAGCAACAATTATTATTATTTAATTAATAAATTATTAGAGTACGTCGTGTTCGGTATGCTAGTAAACATCTGAATTACTTACACAATCCTAATGTAACGTAACAACGTAACGTCTCATTCCAGCCATAATGAATATAAACAAAAAAAGTACGCATCACTGCCTTTAGACTGGTGAAACTGAGAGTGCTATAAAAAGTATTTTCGGTTTTATTGAATGCAAATACAAATTGGAAGCTCTGACAGTTATCAAGAATAAAATTCACACTAAAAAGTAGACTCCCTTACTACCTCGCAAAGGGTAGCTTGACCCCGTTAGTACTATAGAAATGACACCACTTTTGTCTAAATGATTCAAATTAGTATACTCAACTACAGCAATTATTTCTTAAAAGTTGAAATGGTGCCTTTTGAATGCATTTATGGTCCATCAAGACTGATTTTTCATTAATAGGAGGTTTATTCTTGTCTCTGGCTGTTGCTCACTGGGCCTAGTTATTTCCCTGTTCAGAGGGCCGTAAGAGTTTTGAGCACCCAGTTTAATAAAAAAAACATTGGTTGGTTGAAAAGAGGTAAAATGAAATTAATAGAGTGCATGAGTTTGTTCTTCCCGTATGTTCGTTATAATGCCGAAAGATCAACAGCTTACGAAAGTGTATGAATTCGAATTTTTATTTTAAATTTATAAGTCTTACTATAACTTATTCCGAATGATTTTCCATTTGCATTCCATCACAACCTTGGCTTTTATTAGAGTAAAGCATGTCCTACAGTCGATGATTAATCATCCAAGGTTATGAAGACGCGATAGTTATTTTTGAATCATAGGTAAGCCAGCTTTGCTTTCTGAAATTTTTGCCATTAGCCTGGAAGCAGGAGTTCATATGGTTTAGCCCTTCACCAATATAAAACACACTTTATCCATAGGGAAACCGTCTACTGCATGACACAAAGCTCTCTTGAACGACTGAATACGTGGGTGTCGAATAGAGCCAGTCATGCCCTCCAATCCGGAATATAAATCGGATTTCAAACAGGTGAGCACTGGACCATAAGACAACTGTCCAGTGATATGAACACATTATTTTTGAGCCACAGTGGAGCAGTTTTTGCCTTGCANCGAATAGAGCCAGTCATGCCCTCCAATCCGGAATATAAATCGGATTTCAAACAGGTGAGCACTGGACCATAAGACAACTGTCCAGTGATATGAACACATTATTTTTGAGCCACAGTGGAGCAGTTTTTGCCTTGCATACATGAAGCATAGAATTACTAGAAAATTCACGAAGAATGACTCACTACTTTCTCAGCAAATTGGGGCTTAGAAGTGATATGATTGCTCACTCCCTACCACACTAATTAAGCCACGGGATGGTAGCCTTATTCAGCCCTGTTTATCGAACAATTCCTTTGCAATTTCTACTTGTGTTTTTCATGCAATGTCTCTTGACGAATACGTTACTTGTACGCAGTGACTTTCAAATGATTTTGATAATGTGAGCCGCGTATTTTCGGAAAAGAAATTTTTATTTTCGCAACGTTTTCCGTTCGATTGGTTTCTGCCCGGATCTTGTCGCTTTTGGAGTTTACAAGGTTTTTGACGATCTCATGTGTCATCTGTCAAATTACAACAATGTTTAGCATGGGCTGGAATGAAAACTTCCATAGTTCATTCAAGTGTCGTATGTCAGGGCTACAATGAATAAAGTAACGAAATATGGACAAGTACAGCAGAAGAATTTCAAAGAAATAGGTTTAATTAGAAGTTATTTTTGAAGACAAAGATATAATAACGACTCCGATATGGGTAAGCTTTTATAACACTTTGATTTGAAAAAATTTCAAGATCAAATTTCTACTGGAATGAATT
>JXPQ01038613.1:6060-26433 GCA_001014675.1 Ephydra gracilis
ATATCTTAAATAATATAAATTTCGCGGAAATTTAAATTGGAGTCTAGTATCGCTACATAAATTCGTTGTTCGTTCATCCCATAGGAAGTTATTGGGTATGGAATTATTTAATTTTAGGGAATGTGGTAGAGCCTAGACGGGGTTGGTACATTCAAAAAATTTTCTGGGAAAACCATCGCATATTCTCGGCCTATGGCATAAATTGAAAAATAGTTTATGTCATCTTCTGGCATTTTGTTCATTATTTCGTCATTGACACAATCAACACCATGATGCACAATATGGATAACATATTTTGAAGTATAATGTATACCCAATAATACTTTTAAGGATTTGCTCTTGGTTGGGTAATCAAAGGTATATTTAGACTGAACGATTCGGTTTATTTTTTTGTGGTTGGCAAATGGTGGTAATAGAATTCAACCCGCCAAAGTTGTTGATGAGAAACATTTGTCTCACTAACACAGCTGTTGCGAATGAGAGTCGCACGGCAATGCTTTGCATAAAAAGTGTAGACCCTAAACACATAAATAATAAGTAAGCCATCATTTGTGGCTGCTGCACTTAGAAATAACAACAGCGAATAAAACAGCTTTCGCTCATATCTGGTGTTTTGTAATCATAAGACTTGAGCGTTTCCTGCTTGGGAAAATATTAATAAATTTGAAGACGACTGCAATAGCCAACTAAGTTTGTTTACCAATGCGACGTATGATGGGCTAGTGAAAACTATATAATACACATAAAGGGTCATTTCGGACAATATGATTGAGCAATGTCCATTTGTTAAACTCTACTCATGATAACTCCATTTGATTTTGGTATGCAAGATGAAATTAAGTTATTGCTTGAATTTTGTAAAAAATGAGATCAAGTGCGTGGATGTGCTTAACTTCATGGACCTCCCATTCGACGTTTATTTGTAATATCACAGAAAGTAACTTTAAAAGATGCGTTAAATCAACATGCATGAAAATTTGTGAAGAAGTTCAAGTGCGTGCCATTGAAATTTTCCCACCGATTTCAGTGAAATATTTATTTGTCGTTTGTTACGTTTGTTGAAAAAAATGTGCATTTAGAAGTTTAGAATCGAAAATAACTATTTTAAATTTTAGCCAACAAATTTACACTGGCTGATTTCCATGGTGCAAGGTTGGAATATTGTTAATGAAGCCAGTCCCGGCTTCAACAGTATATTTTTTCTCCTAAAAGCATTGTTCAATGAAAACACGGAATTTTTTCTTATCCATTATCTTCAAACTAATTAAAGTTGTTATACTCAAAATGCTCATTTCCACAAACTAAAAGACCGACAGCTGTCAAATTTGTGATTAAGGTTGACTTAAAATCATATAATTTCAATACTAATAGCGCCGCGGAGCAGAAGCATACGAATTTTTCAACTCAACTGGTATCAAACATTTTTAAATATTGAAATAAATTTCAATGTTTCATTTAAAGCATTTCCACAGGAGTATGATTATTTTGACTTGCGCAGTGAGACTGATTACTTAAAAATTATGTCAAACCAATAAAAAATGAAAGTTGGCGTTCCCCCATTGCTGAACATGGTATGGTATGGATATCGGTATATATTTCATTGGCGACGTGTATAATAAAATGTGTGGTTGCATATAGCTTGGCCAGATGTAACTGAAACCTTCAACGCTGCTTACCATAATAGCATTGAAATTATTTGAGACGAAAAGCAGCTTTGAATGTTAAGCTTTTCTCACAAACAATTGAGGTAAGCAGTGCAGAGGCCCCAAATAATTTGTTTGTGCAGGAAATTCACTTAAAAACACAGAAGGAATTGCATTAGCTGTTAAACTCAAAACGGTGCATAAGCTCCAAAAATCATATTCCTTCTACTTATCCTAGAACTGGCATGATGGCATCGTTTATCTCATTCCAGGAAGATTTATCAACATCTGAATTTGTGAGTTTACGTCTGCCAGTAGAGCACAGACACAGAGGAATTGCTCCACGCAAGTCGATTTTTATATAAAGGTTTCGAACGGAATCTTCGGTAGAGAGCATTTCTACGTACTTCCGAACTGTGTTCAATGCAATGGAAATAGCTTTCCTTAAAACCATTGTGTTCGCTACTCGCTTTTCTTAAAAAATCATTCTGGCTTCGCTGAATAACACCTTTTCTTCCAGCCAGGAGGATTATTTAAAAATTAAATTTATACCTTAATAAGTTACACGGTCATCTTTTAATTTAGAGTACACACCTCATAAATTATTTTATTTCATCAATTACGAACTTTATAATTTTTGATTAAATGTTTTAAATTCAAATTAGTTGCGAGCTCTTCATTCTCTTCATTCTCTTCATTCTCTTTTTTATTTAAACTGAAGTAGTTATAAAGACCTTACAACCATCATCAATACTCAAATCAATTTTTCGTTTTTCATTTTCGCAAAAGTTTTTTGGCGATTCGAATCTTCACGGCTTTGATTGCAGTTTGAGTTATTAGACTACACGGACGCAAAGAATGATATAAAAATTTACAATTGATTCGTAGTGGTCGCTACGTCCCTATATTTTAAAATTATTCTTATTTATTATACAACGATGTCGCTCCATTTAATGCTTGAAAGCAATTGACAACATACAAATTCCAATGTCGGAATGAAGCATAAACGGCAACTGCCAAATTGCAAACATTATGCAATTAATACGCCCAGTATTGCATTCTATACTTATTGCACTAGATTAAGTTTTGCACCAGCATTTATGGCATGACGAAGTTTGGTTTTTCAGCTTCGATAAAATTTATGACTAATGGACATATTTAGAATCACATGGGCCAAACATTTCGAAAGCCCCTTACAAAGGTTTTCAATGCGATTTCCCAGAGTTCAGAAGAGAATAAACAAGGTATTAATTGGTAATTATTGAAATTTGGTATTGCAGTCTTTTGGTATTTTGTCTTCGTCAAAGTATTCTATAGTTTTACCAAAGTCGCATTACATTTCGCATACTTTCCATGGAAGAAACTATGTATTAAATGCCAGGTCTTTTTTATTATAAAATTCTAATTGCAAATATGATAACACATATTTTTTATGGTTCATCCAAAAAAAGGTGTACCCCGTTTATTATTTTCAATACACAAGCGAAAAGGTCACAGTCGGCTTGATTATTAAATAAAAACAGGTACAGCAAAAAAAGGTTAATTACTCTGCATTAATTTCGTTAGTTACATATAGCCCTTTTTTTGGATCAAATAGTTGCGTGGTTTCAATGACTCATTAGTACTTAAATTAATTATAGTACACCTATGTGGGGTCAATAGAGTTTATGCTTTTAGTTCTTAGAAACTTCAGCATTGGGTGAAAATAAATGTAATCAAATTCTGTACAGTACATGGGCTTCATGGCATGA
Source organism: Ephydra gracilis (assembly GCA_001014675.1). Lineage (NCBI taxonomy): Eukaryota > Metazoa > Arthropoda > Insecta > Diptera > Ephydridae > Ephydra > Ephydra gracilis. Next base: position 9,455 of record JXPQ01038613.1, read on the forward strand.
ACATCAGTGGTACTTTAGAAAATTTGGGCGTGATTGAATGAAAATCAGGCGTACCTCCAGTACGACTATGTAGCCTAAATTTAATACTAAATTGTGCAAATTTCCCATTTTAAATCCACGAATTTATAGTATTGAGTGAAAATTAATATGACCAATGTATGGACCAAATATAGGACTGATTGGATAAAAATAGAGGTACCTCCATTGCACGTCTACGCCACTAGATGCTCTACTGCTTAAGCATGCATGGGTTACATTAAAATTTTACAAAACTACAGTATTAAGTGAACGTATGCATAATTAATGTGCGTACTATTGATTCATTTAAATTAGACACCTATGTGGTCCACAAAAATGTTTGCAAATTAATAAATAATACAAATTAATAAAGTCATCTCGACTAATTTAAACTACTTTGTTGTTTTTCATTTAATAACCAAGCAATGTGTATTATATTGTTGGCCTAAGCCGACTGTAACCTTTTTACTTGTTCTTATTTAGTTTACCAATATGACGGAACATTTTATCATTTTGATAATAAGTTTCTTGGCATTCAGCCAATACCTCGTCGGCATTCGCATTCTAAGGGCGTTTAGATGTAATTCTCTCATGATATATGTTCATAGTTAAAAATAGTTGTTTGTAAATAGCCTATTTAATTTCAATCAATTTGTTTATTGTTTCCAATTGAGTTTTTCTTATAATTTGTATTCGCACCCTTTCTAATTTAATTTACATTTCATGCGTAATACTTCATTAGCCATGACAATTTGGCACAGGTCTGCGAATCAGTAATCATTCGACACCCGTTGCGAATTCTTGCGTTGAGCCATCGTGCGAAGCAATCTAACGCACATTTGAACTTGATATCCATTTGCAGTACCTTGTCTTATTATCATTAACTGTCTCACCGAATGATGTGCACATGGTCAACGTACGTTAGCGGCTTTACGTTCTTATGCAAAATGCTTATTTTAATTATCACCACACTCATTTAGTACACCGTCAAATTTCACGTGAGCGCGCATTCAACATGATTCCAAACCACTATGCTATTGAATCCATTGGAGAGTGTTTCAATATTTTAGGTCACACTCAGCTTTCTTTTCATTTATTCTTATTTTAAACTGTTTGTATAAAATCAATGGCAAAACTGTCAAATTTGACATATGGACTGTGACAAACCGATTATTACGTTGGTAAAGTAGTGATGAACATCGGAGCAAGGTCGTAAAAACAGCTATGCCTATTTCCCCACACCCTCGTGAGTAATTTATGCAAATGATGTGATTTTGTTTATGATTTACATTTGTTTTAGTCAGAAGTACAGACATAAAATGGTCATATTCTGCGTTGCTTTGTTATTCGTTATTTTGTATGCACTGTTTTTATATACATTTCGGTTGCACACGTGTCTCATTGAGCACTATAGACTATTGATAAAAATTTACCACATGCCAGCAGCATAGGAAAGAAATATAGGAAAGTATGGTATGAACGCAGTTGAAGCGACAAACATAATTAAAGTTATTTCGGCGCATGAAAACTTTTAAAAAGCCAACAGAAAGGTTCTAAAAAAGTGAAAGCACACAAAAAATAAAAAAGGAACATCACGAATTAAAATAGAGAAGGTTAAAAAAGAACAATGAGAACGATTGTAGCAAAGTTATTCTTTTTTTTCATTCTTTTTTTATCTGCCATAAGCAAATTAAGCCTACATAGTTTAATATCGTATAAAACAAATTGCATTTGACATTGTATTGCTGAAGGTTAAAAACAGGAGATTTTCCTTTTTGAGCAGAATTTAGTTTGATTTTATTGTTCAGATTGTTTTGATATGGGTGCAGAATGAAAATATTGTACATATTAATATGACTGTATTAAGCGTTGGTAACTGAAATTGAACAAAAACAAAATTTAATAATTTGTTTTAGGGAGCTGGCGCATTAACGCTACCGTCTTGATCCACAGGGTCATATGATGATTTAAGAATACAATGTGATTCTCATAATCGAAGCGATGTGGAGATTGTACAACAACAAAGTATAAAAAAACTATTAATGAAATTATGAATAAAATTATGCAAAGAATGAACTCCCAAATAATTAAAATTAAAAAATTTTAAAGTTGTTATAAATTAAAAATAAAAATTTGTAAGGTTATTTACCAAAATGAGAGTCACTTCGGAAAATAAAAATGTTCTATGTTGTGACGTTTACATCGACTTTCACACCCGTTCCAATTAAATTTTGAGTTGAGAGTTTCTATTTTGAGTTGCCCTAGTATATCAAATAACTTACTAGCATATGGAAAAAACAAAATTTTTATAATGACACTACAAAATATACCCTTTACAATTTTTTCTAGAACCAAAATTTTCTTCATTAAGGAACTTCATTAGGATTAGCCCCTTTGGAAAACAGAAGTGTGTTTAACCCAGCCGATCTTTAACATTTTCAATAGAAATTATTCTTCTTGATAAGGTATTAAATAATTCAATTCGGCAAGGAATATTATCGATCTAGGTAAAGTATGTAATGCAAAGATATTACCATTTCCGACAACAGTTTAAAACAGGTACAGTTTTTAAATTTTTAGTCATTTTACATAATAGTAAATTGCGAATAATGTACAATAACAAATATTAGATTAACTTTAACATTTTAAGTCAAGTAAAATTGTATTTCGTGTCCGTTTAAAGGGGTGAAATTAATAATTTAATATAGTAATTTTATTCATTCAAATTGATTCCAGTGTACTGGACAGCTTTTTTAAGAGCAATAAAAATTTATTTACTTTTTCTTCCCTCACTCAACTGGCTTCTATCAACTTCTTCAGGGAGATTATTTGTTAAATATTTTGAAATTCATATACAATTTTAGATGTTACAATGTAAGAATTCGTTGTTGTTGCTCTATTATTCTCTTTGATGTTCTTTGGGTTAACGTTTTTGTTAAAAAGGGCTGTTAGATTCAGGAAAAAAACATTGCATTACCTACAGCCAATACAAGTTTTTCTACTCCATCCAGTAATACTAATGAATTCGAAAAATGTATTACAACATAACAGAGAAAATATCCCAAGGGAACAGATGGAGAATAATCAAAATTACATTGAGCAAAGGTAAAAAAAGGGATCCTCCACATATCTGAGCTTTATACTCAGAAAAATGACTACATTACTAGACGACAAGATTACATTTAAATTTTCAAGTGCAGATGCACTCAGAAAACTTCAGGAAACAACGACATAGTAAACGATATGTGCAAATTAGAACACATTGAGTACAAAGAAAGCTGCAAATTTACAACACATGGTGTATGAGACCGATACTATATTGTTTCCTCAAACACATCTTCAACAAATGTACAATGGTATATAATGGCAAAATACATAGGATATATATTAAAAAATGTCATCTCCCCTAAAATAAATGTCTACAAATCAATTAGAAGATTCTGAAATATTACTTTATTTTGATGTTGTATCCTTTTCCACCAATATACCTAATTAAAGCGCTGTCAAAATAATTGTGACACAGTTGGAACAAGTGGAAAAACACGTATGCATAACTTAAAATAAATTTTTTAAAGTAAAGCATTTATTTTTTATTTGAAAACAAAATAATCATACAAAGGAGTGGTATGCCAATCGGTATTCCGTTGTCACTATCAATTGCAAGCATTATTCTATACAAAAATTATTAGTAAACTAAGCAGATGAATTTTTGCAATAATCAATAAAGATATCAAAACAATACTTAAAAAACTAAAGAAACACCACAATAAATTAAATTTCGCAGTTGGGATCGAAATGAACGCCGTTCTTAGAATTAATACAATACGAAAACTAAACATCAAACTAATATAACTTTGACTGGTACACAAAATAAACTTGTACTCATCCCAACCCAACAGAACTAAAATAAATACAGCATATAATTTAATAAGTCAAGTCATAGAAATTTGTGGTGAACATTACAAATATAAAAACATAACAAAATTTAAAAAAATAAAACATCGAAATGCCTTCGCGATGCTAATAATCAAAGCGTTCCTTAATTAAAAATAAACTAAAACATTAAAAATAACTATAACACAACCAGTATGAATTAGAACATAGACAAAATATAAGCATGCCATCCAGACCTAATCCAGCTGACTACAAAACTCTGAGTAAAACATTCATAAAGAATATGTAAGAGAAATGAAAATGGGAATCTAGATAGAATTCTAATTGGTACAAAAAAAACAATATCATAACATTAAATTAAAAGAACATGTATCAAATATTAATAGAAAAAAGTATTTCAGTATTATGTACAGAAAACGATCAAAATAGATGGTTGAATTTAAAGACTCTAAGTGTAGGACAGAAATCTACAAAAACAATGAACGGATAAGACAGAATAAAATATCGGCAATTACATTACTCTACCATAATTATAGACTAGTTAAAATTTAAAATCTTAAGTAACATAAAGTGAAAGGTAAATGCAAAATGTTATAATGTTAATCTTTTTATGTATATTATTACAATAACCGCAACACTTCGAAAACAATCAATTACTTTGTATGTCCGTGGACTAGAAAACAATAAAGTCATTATGGCAACAAAATTGTATATTTTTTTGAATTCAACAAAATTTTTGTTATAATAGGTTCATTTATAAGTGTCGTTAGTGTGCAACTTAAACTTATATGGAATAAATTGAATTGAAAAATTAACCAAGAAATCTCCCTTAAGAAGTAAGTAAAATTAATCGAAGGCGACAAATTGATCGTTTTATTATCATTGGTCACAACTCTACAAAAATCAAAATAACATTAACTACTTCCACTAAGGTCTAAAATAAATTTAAAAGTAATTTTTTTCTTTAAATTTTTAACCATCATATAAACAGGTTATGAATTCTTACTTTAACTTCAATACACACTAAAAGTACTAACTATCAAATAAATAAGAGGGTTTAGGTCAAAACTAGAAGCAGACACAAATTTTCCAGATGACTTCTTAAAGAGTAAATCCAATTTTTTCCACATTATATCAAGTTAAAAATCTTAAAATAAAGGCGTGTTTTTATTCCTTGCTTATTGGCTAAACAAAAGCCAGAAGTCTGGTGATACATCAAATTCAACGATCTGCTTGATCTGCGTTAGATTTGATTCAATAGTGACAGCAGTGAAACTAATGGCTTTCTTGCCCTTGACCACAATACTTCCCAATCCTTATCCACAAGAAAGCACACTATAGAGACACACTGATTAGATTGTGAAGAGCCCTTCATGAAATAGGGTCCACTCTATCGGTGGTTACCTCATCATAGGTCCTAAATTTCATTCCAGCAATGATTTTCTTAAGGTCTGAAAAAATAAATAAAACGCGCTGGTGACCAGATCTGGCAAATCACTGGAACCCGAGGCAATTAGAAGCGTAATTAATTAAATAGTCGATGTGAATTTGTTCATTTTCTCATATATATCCCAAAATATTGACTCGACTACCTTGCAAGCCCACATTTGCGTCTTTATTCGCTTTTGAGTTGGTTTACCACGTGTTATTTTTGCAGAAGAGGACTATTTTGCCCTTGGTGTGAAATGATGGTACCATTTTTCATTCATTTTCACATAGCAATGCATTTATTCGTATATTATTTAGTTGAACAGCTTCAAACACTGTTTATAAACATCAAATCATTGTTGTTTTTGGGCGATTCGGAGCTCATTATCATCCTTCAGCTCTCTTTGGGGTATCCACTACGTTCATCTTTCCTCATTTCACTTCACAATGGTTGACTTCTCTTCTGCAAGTTCCAAATAGCTTTAATCAAGCTAAGCCTTAGCTTCAACAGTTTTTTTCCAGCAAAAACCAATCTTTTATTAAGACGCAAACTTATTTTTTATCGATTTCCTTCAGGCCATCACACTAAACATGTCACCCTCAAAATACTCTATCCCGCAAACTAAAAGTCCGGCAGCTGTCAAATCTAAACACGAGTTTTTTGAAGGTTAGGTGGAAAAGTGCATAAAATATAATACAGATACAATCCGCGTGTAAGTAAAGAACATTGAATGCTCGCATGAAAGGGCAACGTCGTTGTCATCATGCAGTGCGCATTGTACGCAAACAAGCAGCTCTCGTCGGACACATAATAATAGCCGAAATAGCTAGGAGAGGTAGGATACTAAAATATGGAATACATGTAGAACGTATCTGTTTTAGATGCAAAGGTTGGAAAAGGCAACGAATTATCCTCGAAGAGAAAGTTCAATGTTACCTAGGTAGTAGTCCTTAGGTAATGAAAAGAACAAAACAAAAGAATATCAACGCATCGAATATACAGACTCCAGGTTACAAGGCAACAACCAGCCAATGAAACACTATCACTAGTTACGTCCCCATATACCTTTAGGAAACCACTTACTACACAGAGAAAAAATAAATATACATCACTGGGTTCTAATTCAAAATCACAAATCCATTTAACGAACGCAGCACCGCAATTAAAACACCCTTGAAAATTCTACATTCGTGATCAGCCTTAGAAAACTCATTTTGCCTGATTAAGTTCTTCCCTAGTGTTCGTCAAGCATTAAATATTAATTTTGTATTACTTTCTCAAATAAATAATTCAGCTTGGAAAAATAGGAATAAATCAAATGTATGTAACGCTAATCTAGCATTTCATTTATTTTGAATCGCATTCTGTGACAGGTTGATCTCCGTCAATGTCCTTTCTCACGTATGAAAGAAATCATGTTTATTTCCTTAACAGTAGTAACCCACCTTTTAAAGATACATAAAAAATGATGTAGATAACTGTTGTTGATCTGTGAGTATAGAAAAAAGAATCACACTAAACGGTTTTACTTAATTATATTTTATTTTTATATCTTTATAATACTATAATTAGTCCATCACTTACAACTAACGAGCAAGCTCACTTAATATTTACTTTTAAGGCATTTAGAATTTATTGGACACCACATAAATTATGTGTGTATCCCCTTTGCAATTTGAGCTTCGAATCAAAACAATTTTTTTCCGTTGTCCCAGTCTTCTCTAAGCACATTTATTTTGAGAAAGACGTTATGTCTCTTTGTTGACATTACTTTCCTTATACGCCTGTGTAGTTTTTTCTACAATGGCTTACTCCAATATATGGGTCGGAATGTACCGTGAAACTCTGCTTGGTTGCGTAGGATTTTATTCTGAAACCGTCAGATTATTTCGAAAGTACCTGAACGGATTAATTATTATTATCATCTGTTTGCAGAGAATTATTTTATTGTGGACTGACATGGCAGAGTTTCGCTCAAGTCAGATGCTAAGTTTGTGTCTAACATGGTCTTTAATCCTTCATTTGTGGATGAACCCACAGGAACCATAGAGTTGAATAGTTAAATAGGAAGTTCTTATGTTCGTGAAATCTGTATGTATTGGCTTGAAATGGTTCAGCCTTAAGCGCCATTTCGGTGTGTAGTCCGCTTTCTTGTAAAATATTGTTTATATATTTTCTGTGGATCGTGCAACTGCTTTAACGGTTCATAATACACCGATATCCCAACAAATGGGTCTGTCTTATATCGCTAATGCAAAGGAGTTAAAAGTTGGTCCACGAATACCGCGCTGCAGTAACGGCGAATGTGAGGTAACTGTCCCATTTATTGCATAGAAGCACCGCTAAAATCGGAAAGATTAAATCTCTTCGAAATACTGTCTTGGAAAGGAATTTTTTGTTTTGTGTATAAGTCGTTGATGCCACACTTTAGAAATGACTTCAGTCACATCCAATACTCTTGCAGTTCAAAATATTCAGTGAAATCGATCAATCGTCCAATGGTAGGATCTGAAGGCAATTTAGTGACATGGAAATATTTTCATATTATAATTATAATTGAAGAACAGAACGCTATTAATAATGAAAAATCAAATCAATCCATTAAAGTTATTATTTGAAACCATTTTTATTGTACGCTTAAATTTTCGCCTTAAAATATGTCTTTTATTTGGAAACATCGACACTAAATTTCTTTCTAGCCAGCTTTCTTTTGTAGTTTGAGAATACACAAAATTCACTGAGGCCAGAGCTGACGAATAGAAATATATTCAAGGAACAATTATATGATCAATTTCAATTGTAACAAGTCCGTCTTCTTTAAAAATATGATTTATTTAGATAAAAGTTATTTTAAGGAAGAATAACAGGAAAAGTGTGATACGAAGTTTTATAGCGATGCAAAATCTAAAAGTTATTTTTCTTTAGCTTAAGATTTTGTCTTGTGACCTGTTTCATGTAAACTTAATTATTAATTTAGATTTTTATAGACGGAGATATATGTCGAAACTACCAGCAATGTATGTTATATTTAATAGACAATCTAAAAACACGATTACTTTGACTAATGCGTACCAGGATATAACATTTCAGTGAATTAGGCAGTCATTTTATAAACATTCTTCAGAGAAAGAATCTAAACCATTAAAGCTAGCTACTGCATTCTCAATTTTTTGCTGCCGGAATTCTCCCATGCAATGAAAATTGAATACAACTTGATTTTTACAGAAAAACTATTGAATACAAAATTACTTCAAGATTAAACTAAAAAAGCATCCTTCAATATGACAACAGAAAAATTTGGCGTTGTGTAGTGTTTTGGCGCTGAAACATGCAGTGTGATAAACATGCGTATGTCCTGCTCGCTTTCAATAGGTTCAACCGGTGAAATCACAAGCAGTAGAAAACCTACAGCGTTATCGACGTCCTCAATTCAAGGAAAATCCGGAGCTGGTTGGTTATGGTTGGCTCATTTGGCTAAGTCAGATCCATGTCGTAAAGGGTTTGACTCCCATCCTGTACAAAAGATAGCCTTAACCTACATTAACTGAGGAGATTATACACGATATCTCAACGATAGGTATTCACAACTGGTTGCAAACTGCCAGGAGTCGGTAAAACTGGCAGCACATCATATTTAAAATAAAGTATTTCTTCGAATACTTACATTCTTATTTTACTTAGCTAATACTGATGTCAGCCTGACTTGCATCGAATGGTTCAAAAAGTGCAAGACTTTATCTCGTTTCATAATATTTAAGTTATTGAATAATATTTAGGTGGGTGGTTCAATAAGTACCTGTGTTAGAAATGAAGACGCAACCGTCCCCTTTTAGGAAGATATACTTCTAACAACGTACCAGCCATTTTTGTATCCCCTGCAAAATAAGGGATTGGTCGAACTCTATATAATAACGATAACTTACTTGTCTGATCAAAATTTTTTCCTGTGATCCATAATTTCATGTTAGGGTAGAAGAAAAACTCGCAAAGTACCAGATCAGGTGAATACGGAGGGTGTGACAGCAATTTATTCAGTTTGGTGATGACAACTCCGGATGAATGTGCTGCTGTGTTATCGTGGTTAAACCGCACTTTTATTTCGCCACATATGGCCATGTCCCCTTCAATTGTTTGTCGAACTGTTCCAATAACTCACTATAATATTCTTCAGCATTATGAGTATTTTGCATTCCAAAAAAACAGCACCATGACCCTTCTAGTCTTAATGAATCCAAGTTTCATCAACACTGGCAATGCGATGCGAGAACTCCTTGCTCTAAATAATGTTTCAAAGTTATCAGCTGCATCCACTTACTGACGTCCGTAAGCAATCATGGATGGATGGGTGCCCATCAGAAATTTGCTTTTATCTCTTCGTACTTTTTCCCATCCAAAAACAAAAAACGAATTACCGAAGGGATTATATTGACCTGAGCGAGACCAATGCTTTCAATAGCATCTCTACACCTACACCTATATGTCGCCAAAAATTATACTGAAAAATGTTGACATTTTCAATAGATCTAGTAAAAATGCGAAAAAAGAGAATCCGTCTGTACACCTACAGGTTATCATTTTGGATATCAGGAATTTTCAATACAGAGGCATTACCCAAACTCCTAAAATGGCATTTTAATTTGTTGTGAAACGTCTAAACGACTTTGTTCACTGCGCCTGTCTTAAGACCTTGTGCCAATCAAAGAGGATCGCTCAGGACCTTTCTTAATATAGTGCTGAAACCCAGCTTTTTGGACTACACACGTATAGTGGAGCTACCTCTGATCATGCCCTTTTAAGGAGACGCAATGATATTTATTTCTACGTATTTATGCCATTTCATTAAGTTTGATCGAACAGTGAAGTGTTTTAAACTTATTATTCGATCTTCTTTTTACGAAACCATGCGCATAAGTCGCATACTGTCTTTGTTTGAGTCATAAAATGTTGAATATTTTTGATATTTATGGTTGAATTAATATAATACTATTTATTTCAGAATTATATTAGTACAGCAGGTACAAAATTTTAGCTAGAATAGAAGCTACGAGGTGAGATTTAACATTCTTCAAAAATACCCAAATATCAAATCTTGTGAAACTAAGCGGAGAGGCGGATAAGCATGGCTATTTTGTTTTGGAATGGCGCTGTAAGCTATTCCAAATATTTTTTAATGCATTTTTGCGTTTTTAAATTAAGAAATAAATTTACAATCTCATTACATACATGTTGAAATCTTTTAATTTTTTAAATGTTCTTATTTGATGTCAGTGCTTTTGAACACTTTAACAATGTGCAATGTTCTAATATACACACAAAATAAAAAGAAACAACAAAAAGGTGGTAGCATTTGTTTGTGAAGCTCTCATTCTCTTCTTTAGATTTACAAATTAAAATTACAAGGCAAGTGTGTGTATGTTTTCATCTGTACGCATGAAAAGGTTTAAAAGTGTATGGAAATTTGCTTGTATATATGTCAAGAATTGTTAACGGAAGCGGAAATAAGTTAAACATTCAAATAAAGGTTTTTTACGTTTTTAATAACGCACTTAATTTAGTCGCATTGAATGTTTTTGCTTGTTTGAAGATTTTTTTTCGTACTCTTATTTCACATTATGCTTTGAATGTTGTTACATGTCGATGTGCACTTGCAGTTTCTAACTCAAATTTCAAAAGAATGGAAAATTTGCCTTTCAGTGAAAATTTAGTGAAAATTGTTCACGTTTAATTAAAATAACCCTCAGTTGCTGCCCAAGGTATTCTAGATTTTTTAGACAATTTTTCGGTATCACACCTGGTGTAAATGATAAGTGTTATCATGAGCGATGTCTTTGCCTTATCAAAGGCAACGCGTACCATACTCCTTTCATTGCAGTTTTGAAGTTAACAGTGTTTAATTTAGCAGCCTAGTGTGGAAATTCTATGTGTTCTACGTCTATTTTCCTTTTATAGAGACCTCGTCTGTATATTGACATTATGTTTGTAACGAACAGACCCAATAATCGGAGATCGTAGATCGGTTTATATGATGAGCATCACCACCATCCACCTATCTGTCCGTTCGTCATGAATATCATGGGAGAATGCGTTGTGCTGCGTTTACCATACTAAATGAAAATTTCTTAGAAGCAAATTCGAACTTGGTTTCAATACGACCAGTACGTCGTGAGCCAGCGAACACCTATGCGCTCTATATGAGTATTAGTTATTAAAATAATATTGGTAGAACCCATTAAAACAACAACATTCCTATTCCAATTGATAGCGATACAACCAAGGGTTGGGGTTGAACAATTCAGGGGAACCAGCTACATACTTCTTTGGAGGAAAAGCGCATTATGCAAATTCACTTACAATTCTCATGAATGAAATTTGGTTATGGATAATAAGAACACAAGCCGATTATGTTATAAACAAAAATGTGTTCGGATGATATTCAGAGGCAACCCCAGTACAGAATTCAGACAAAAATTCGTTGTATTAGTAAAAGAAAGGGTATATGCCAAATATTTATAAAAACCAATGTACCAATGAATATGAATGAATTTTCGAGATTGAGGCGATTCAGATATGAGCAATTCCATTAGAAATAATGGGCCTGATTCAAGCGTATTCAAAATTACCCAAGCCCACTTATTTAGTTTTGCCATGGGTTATGAATTGAAAAACAGAACAGTTCTCAAAAATTGGAACTAAGATGGAGTTGATAAAATGGAATGCACATGCGTATAACAAATCAATTGAATTGCTCCTAACATATTCTCATCCGACGTATATCGCACTTTCGGCTTAAGCTGATCCTTATATTCTTACTTATTTTTTATATCTTTTTGCTAGATAGGTCATTTGACACTTTTTATTTCATTATTGTGTCGTGCGCGAACATACACTGGTTTTTGTTGTGCGTTCTTCTATGAATTGTCTTAAATTGAAGCAAAATATTATTAAATTGATATAAATTTATATACATGTGTTTATATTTGTGTTTAAAAAATCTATTAAAATAAAAAATGCTACTGCTAGTTCGATATTTCCACTTATTTAATGTACCAGCAAACAGATCACAGATTCACTGGCTATTTTGAACTTGACTTTGAACTTTTTTGATCCGTCACGTTCTTTTGATATCTTTACAGGCTCAGTTATATCGATTAACTTCAGTTTGCCGTCATTGAAGCGTACATTGGATTGCAGACAAAAAGTGATTTGAAAATCCTTGTGATATTTTTCAACACTCTTATATGTCTTGCAATTTTAGTTTTAACTGTATAAGGAGACAATGGCAAAATCATTCGTATGTCACCTGCTGCTTCAGCAACACCTGTGTTGTAAATAAACCACGCAGTACTAGTACTAGTTCAAAACAGTTCTTCACAACTTTGATCTATCATTGAGCAGGTTATCTATCTCATTGGTGGAAACTTCTAGTTCACTTAGTAAGTTTTTGATATGACGACTTGAAGACGATGAAATTATGAATATTATAGTTGCCAAATTGTATGATCAGCATCACATCAGCATCAGCATAATTGATATGATCAGCATCACCACACGAAGTAATTTACCCGTCCGTCCGTCTGAAGTTCAGTGAACCTTAATATAAATAATGTGTGTACTAAAGAAAAACTTAATTGCATAAAAATCAGGGGTACCTCCAGTACACCTATGTAGGCCCAATGCAATCTCTAATGCTGAATTACGCTGTTCATTCAGTTCTACAAAATTTCAGCAAAGACTGAATATAAATTTCATCAATGTGCCTTCCCTAAAATGGGCTTGATTCCATGAAAATTAGAGGAACCTTCAGAACAACTTTGTGTTGTGTTTTAGTTTTTGAACCCTTTTATAATTTCTGTGCGTAACAAAAAACAAGATCCATTGAAATTAAATTAAATCAGGGGTTTAGAAAATTGATTGATTGAAATTAATTGAGTGAAATTGATTCAGAACTATTTACACTTTTTTTGTTTTTTAGTTAATAATCATGCGATGCTGACCGTAACCTTTTTACTTTATCAATTTTCAACTTTCGTAAAATACTTGTTGTTCCCACGCTTATTATAAAAAAACTGCTTGAAAACTATGCGAACTTTAAAAAAAAAAAGTGTTTTCGAGACGAAAATTTTATGTGAAATAACTGTCCTTGTGACGACATCGTATGATTTATCCAATGAAATTGAAAGCTGTATAAAATCTTATAGGTTGGAAATACTGGACATAGGTCTATTCGATAGATCATATCGGTCTTAGGCATGGGTCCGAACCATATCGTAAAGTAATACAAAAAAAGAGGAAGACCGGCCTTGGGTTGGAATAGGGTTGCTCTATCCCTCAATGGTAATTATTCGCAATTCCCGCCAACCTGAATTGTATCTTGAACACAGGCGCACCATTTCTAGGGTGAAACTACCTCTTAGCATAGCTTTACTTTTTCAGGAAATATTTCAATATTAAATGGTCGTTCTCCATTGATCATGTTTAATAAGAAAAGCAAAAAAATAATTTTTAAAAGAAAGTAAATGTGCATCCATGTAAGCCAATTCTTTTAACAAAGTAGACATAAGTTTCATTTATGTTTTGCAATCACCATAAGACGGAATTGAATTTTTTAACCGCAAGCTATGGATTTACGGGAGTGTAAATACGGTTAACCCTTTACAAAAAAAATCATTGAAAATAAAGTGATTTTGACTTAATAAAGTATTTTGTACTACAGTCATCCTTGTCTGCTACAAGTCATACAAAGTCATTCTCCATGTAAACTAATCAACCAAGACTTTCTCATAAAAATTACACAAAAACTAGATAGATAATAAAACAGAGTGAACGTTTCAATTCATTGCTAAATTGTAAACGAACCAACTGAGCATAAGCTACGTAGGTACTTACTAGACAAACTTGGATTAAGAGCATACGAACTTTTATGGCCCGTAAAAATTAATGTCATTTGAAATTTATAACTTCAGTGGGTATTTGGGACGCTTAGCAGCAATGTCATATTAAATCACAGATAATCAAAAAAAAAAAAATGTTAAAAATAAATAAAAAATTAAAACTTAAAGAAATAATAACGAATGAAAAGACAAAAAATAAGTGGTAAGGGAATATCACTAGACAAAATAAAAAATAAAGAAAAAACTTTTTTTTGTACACCCTTAGCAGCCTGTAATGCTTGTAAACTGTACGGCTAAAGCCAAAGCATATATGAATTCATTGCCTTACTTGCGAAAAAATATACCCTATGCTACATAATGCGTTTCATACCGTCCGCTGCACAATAATTTCTTCTGTTTGGTTTTATTTGCGTGAGCTTTTTCTAATTCAAGTTTCGCATTACGTAATTTTCTTCATAAATTTGTTTTTTTTTTTTTTGGTTTTTTTTAATTGATTTGATGATAAATTGTTAAGTAAGCAAAAATTGGTATGAAAGAAATGTTTGGAAACAAATTAAATTGAACATGCAACTAATCACTATGGCCACAATTCATTTATTTTAACTCAGTTTTAATGTTGTTGTTAAATATATGTTTCTTTGTGGTACGACGAAGGGAACAAATTCAACACAACGCATTCACTCAGCTCAAGTGCTGTTGTTGATAATAAGTTCATTGCTGCTACAATCATGAAAATAATTATAAAAAATAATCCTTTTTTGAAAATTTTGCACATAATATTGATATAAAACAAACCTGGCAAGTATGCTTTGTGCAGTCATATTCTGTTTCATTACGCATACGCCTTTTTATATAATTTAACCTTATTCCATCTTACTTATTGTATATAAAGACTCATGCTTGTCAAAATTAAATTTCTTTGAAAAATTAGTCATTCACAATTTCCAACAATATTTTGATTCCATTATATTTTATACTTCAAAGTTTTACGGGATTGGATGGGTAACAGGAAAGGCGTTGCTTATAAAAACACCGTCTTATCAAAAATGTGTCTTACAATTCATCACATGCGCATAGCTAGAAAAGGCGTAAGACTGCGGTGCATCCTTATAATTTTCTTCGGATAAGATAACGTAATTTCTGAGTACCCCACGAAGTTTATAATAAAATACTATCTATACTTTCTGGTCGATAGGCAGCAACACGCTTATTATTTGTAAAGCTGGTTCTTCAATATCAGAACTGATTTCTGAAACTCATCTAAAATTTCTTTTCTGTATTTATGAATGCGATGTTTGTAGAATCTAGTGTGTTAATGGTTTTCGTGTGTATATGATTGTAAGGGCAAAACTAACTTGGCTAGCCGGAAGCAGGTGTACAACTGGAACGGTAAACCCACTTCAGAGCAGATATACACTTGCATAGGGTGAATTCCACGCAACAACAACGAATTAATAATAAATAGTTGAGATATCGTCGTATGTATTTGTTGCTGTAACTAAATACAAAAGTAAAAAATTTGTTTTTGTTAATCTTGATCAATTCTTAAGGATATTCATCGCCCAAAATATCAAATAATTTTGTGTTAATTTCTTAAATTCTGGCTCATTTGTTAACCTCTTTTTTGTTGATCACATGGGTTTGTTTTTAATGAAAAAGTTCACTCAACACTGAAATTTCTTCAACTTTAAAAGTGAGCTTTAGCTAATCCAGCAAAGCCAATACTGCTCTACGAAAGATACCTCTGATTTTCATACAATGAAGTTTATTTTTGCTATTCTCATTGATTATATTTATGTTCACTCAATACTTAAATTTCATAGGATTAAAATGATAACTACACATAATTGACCATTACATTGTCTGTAAGGGCCACATATGTGTACTGCAGCTACTTTTGGTGTTTATTGACACAAACCCATATAGTGATATTTTGGAACACATTATTGTACTAGACGTACTTCAAATTTTACTTCAATTATTTTAAGTATGTGATGAGTTGCTTTTATTACCCGCATAACTTCAAAGTTTCATTAAAAATATCGATTGTGTTTGCCGCTGTAGCTTTACGCCCCGAAACACTTAATCGTATCTTATCTTAACCTTACTCAAAATTGCAACTAACATTTATCGATAGAATTTGAGTTACTCTAGCGCGAGACCTTCTTTCTAAATTTGGAGTACAGACGGATGGGAACATGGCTATATTAATTACTGTGGTGATGCTGAACATATCGGTATACATTGAGCATATCAGTATACAGTTCGAAATGTATGACTTAAAAAGTCATAGTATATTAATACACTTTGCTAATTTTGCTGTCGACGTGTATACAATAAAAATACTAGCATGAAGTTAATTCATTAAAGTGCACAAAAGTGAATTTAACATGTACCCCTAATTTGATTATGGTCCATTCAAAAATTTCTATTCTATGTATATTTTTCTATGCTGGAGGGTGTGATATTACAAGCAAAGGAAATTTGTGCACTTAAGTGGAAAGTGTGTTTAGACTATTTACCACCAATTTTTTTTTTATATAAATATTTTATAAATCTCTTTATTCAAGGCCATTTTTTGCATATTCCTTAAATACTAAATTAATAAATTATACATCCATTAAACACTATTAAATAATAAAATGAAACAATCAAAAAGCAAAATACAACAACAAATGAATTGGCTGTTAGACACTTCACTTTTTTCCCCACCAAATTTTGACATGAAAGGCCTATCGTTGGGAGTA
>JXPQ01038840.1:671-14553 GCA_001014675.1 Ephydra gracilis
CTCATAATTAACTCGGTGAAAAGCAAGGTTTCTATATAAAAGTCGAAGCAATATGAACTGAATATTATTGACAGATGTCTAACCTATCTGAATCTACCGACATCAGCTGTTACTATTCAATTTTCATAACAACCAGAGCCATCTTTAAAACGGACAGTACTAATTTGTACACCCAGTATTTGGGATATTTTTTTGTAAAAGCATTCGTGTCAACCCTAGAAAACGTAAGTCTAATAGAAATTTAGAATTAGAAGAACAATGAGTACACATTGAATATACTTCCTGGATTAAAATTTGCCCCGAAATAAAACGCTGTAGTGTTCTCCATCAGATCATACGAATTTTCTTTTGTTTTTTTTTTTTCAATTCTATATCTGCCATAGAAATTTTAAAGAATTTTCAGCATGCCAGGTTGATATTTGTAAAAGTAGCGCTGTAGCGGGATCAATGGTACGCAACACAACGATGTTCCTGTAACGGTAATCCAAAGAAAACAGTCGTATATCAGTAGCACGAACGTTTAAGAAATGGACGTGAATTCATAAGAAATTATGAACGTAGTGACAGTCGATTTTTCGATAACCGTCGAAATTATCTCAAACAGAAATTGGACATTAGAAAAATTTCAAAGGAGTATGGCATTACTTTTAGCTCCTTGTACAGAGCTTTTTGCCTGATCATCTCGGTCTGAGGCGTGGCGGTGCGGTGCGGAGCTGCCAAAATAACTGAAAATCATGTAAAAAACGGTTTCCCCTTGGAGACATAAAATACATAATTTCCATGGTCGAATCCAACCCAATCTTCATCATGATTACAGGAAACAATAGATGTATTTAGAAGCATGACACGCAATCCAGTTTTTAAGCGAGTGAATGGTGTAGACTGAATTAGCCGCGACCAAAAACGTGTTCCTGTCGAAAAAGAATGCGAAATTCATAGTTTTCGTGGATTCAAGGGTATTGTGTATCCTGACTTTGTTGTGCAAGACCAGACTGTAAAAAGGAGAATTATTTGGGTGTCATGAGGCATTTGTATGAAGGAATTTCTCGGGAAAGACCGAATTTTTGGGTAAACAACACGTGGATGTTACACCACGATAACGCATCGGCAGACGTTAACATTTGGCCTTGGTGGTGAAAAACTCGATTAATTATCTAATTAATTTCCTCTTTTAATAAATTACTGTGACCATTTATTAGAAGGAAACAGAAAAATATCTAATCCAAAACATTCAATCTGGGGCAGATGTGTACAAAAACCTAAACAAAGAAAAGAGAATGAAAATAATAAAATGAAAATGCTGTGAAACAACTCCGGACTTAACAAAATTATGTATGAAAATCCTTTATTAATAGCTAGTTACACGGCGATTCAAAACTCTCACTTCAACGATACGATGATGTTGCACAAGTAACCGTTATGAAATTAACATACTGCGAAAAAGGTTGTCACTGATCGCGCCACACGAAATTATGCTTTGTGTCATCTCCATTTCAACATTTAATGAAATTCGTTGTGCATCTTTCTATGAAATCCACTTTCCCGTAAATTGCATGTAACGCTAAAATGTGGCTTTCACATAAAAATGACATAATCCACATTATTTCCAATGAATACTGAATGCCATCAATCCATGGTTTTTTGTGGACGTAATACTTCGCTATTTGAAAAAATAAAAGCTTGTTTTTGAAGATCATAAAAAATCTTAACTGGTTCGTAAATGAGAGTTATAATGAAAGGATACCAGGATAAGAATATTTTGATGTTTACTTTAATGAAGGTTATATTTTGCTTTAAGGGCATAAATAGTAAAACAAAAATTTCAAAAGTATTTCATTGAAAAATTTGAAAGGTGTGGTTTATAAGGAAAAGCAAATAGCATGGCTGAATGTATGATGTGTAAGCAATAATTTTTAAAATTTGTCCAATTTTCCTCTTCAATCTCATCGCACGGATTGGATTAAGAGCTTTAATGATCTGGTTCTGGTCTATCAATACGAGCGACATGACTTAGTCAACATATCCGCTGGATCCAATAACTTGTGACTAGGTCCACGTCGCCGTAGAATACATTCAGCTTGCGTAAACTCTGAAGGCAATATTCAACATCTTCATAGCAGGCACCATAGAACTTGCGTAGGATTTATCTTTCAAAAACTCACATGTTTAGCGTCGCAAAACAGTACTGGCACTATGACCCATAAATATGCTCGGTTGTGTTTCTGGAGAGATTAATTGCCTACTAAGCTCTCAAGACGTTTCTAGTGTTTGCGTACAACTCAAACACTTGACTGATATTGCACTGAATATCTCAGCTACAGCTTAGGTAGTGAAGTTTCTATCCCCTTCAAACTCAAATATTCTTTTCATCGGATTCTCTTTGGCTAGAGTACTTGCTCGATGACACTAAGTTTTTGGTTTTCTTCTCATTAACTGCAATGGAATGTGTTTCTTTAACGCTTTTGTAGAAGACGGTGGTATATTTGCCATTACCATTAATGCCACTATCGTAAGCATGCATCATTGGTTGTGCTTCTTTAACGAATTTGGAACACGCGGTGATGTCTTCGCCTCACCAAATCTGGACAATTTGTTTCCAACGTGTGGCACAGATGATTCCCCTTTTCTGAAGACCAGTTTGGTGGCAAAAGGCTTCAGTTAAGTTTCAGAATAGTATTCTGGAATACAATGAGCTTTTTGAAGAGATGAAAATTACCTTAAAATAGACAAATACAAACAAATACATAACAAGTGTAGATTAACCAAGGCGGAAGCTATAACCAGTGTGCTTTCTAACGACTTCAGTTTTTCACACAACACAGTAAACAGATTGATATAAGCGATATTGAGAAAGTGAATTTCAACATGGTTGGCGCCAATTGCAGTATTCCTCTCTTGCAACACACTGAAGACAGCATTAAGACAATCGCTTTGTATATCTACATGTGATGAAATTTTGCAGCGTAGATCGTGCATGCCATTGAAAAACGCCTTGCCAAGTTTTGTATCAAGATACGCCGTAAGTTTTGTCGGTTGATAAGAAAAACACAATTTATAGCTGGTATTGTATTTAATATTCACAACGGCTTGGCTGCACAACAATACACTTATTCCAACGCATTTTGAATTTTTGGATTCTTTCCCTTTGTGAGAATCTGGAAAGAGTTATTCTGCAGACGCTTTCATAATTGTTATGATCTCATCATTTTCTGAAAAATGACTTCACGCTTGATTTCTTAGATATGCAAATAGATGAAGGTGATAATGTTGACGAATACACTAATTTACGTTAATGTTACGTTTGTATCAACCACAAGCAGTCTCCAGACACGTAATGGAATACATACTGATATGTTCAATATCACCAAAGAAATTCATATAGGCATGTCTGACTGTCCGTCCTTCCACCCGTATCCAAAACAAGAAAGAAGGGCTTGAGCTACATGAACGAAATTTGGTATGTAGATTGTATTAAAAGTTAGATCACCTTTTGAATTTGTTTAAGATGCGAACCAATATTTCGGATACCTCTACTATGTCCTCAATGAAATAAAAAATTAATCGGGAAACAAAGGCATGCAACGATGTTCCAAAAAAGTGACACTATTGAATAGAATGCAGAGTAACCGCCAGTACATCTATAAAGTTCTAAAAGAAGCTTTTTGCAGAATTTTCTAATTTGAATTTAGTGAAATTTCATCATACAGGGCACATAAATAACATAAATCTTTCTTTCTGAATTACACATATTTATAAACATTTAATGAAATTACATTTGACGGTGAACATACATATAATTAATGTATCTTCAAAAATTGGGATGTTTGCATCAAAATAAAGGGTGCGTCCAGTGCACCTATGCAGTCTTCATAGAGGTTTTACTGCTAATATATTCAGAGCTATCATTTGAATTCAACAAAATTTAAGTATTGCGTGAAAATTTATTTATTCCAAATATGTACCAAATGTGGGTGTGATTGCATAAACTTCAGAGGTACCTCCAGTACACTGGAAGTGCAACTAATTTTCATATAGTCAAGCCCATGTTTGAAACACTAAATACTGACTGACTTAATATTGACCACGTGGTCTCAATGGAGGCTTGTCTGCTGAATTATGCACAGTATTTATTTGAATTGTACGAAGTCAATATTTAGTCAGTCAGTATTTAGTGTTCCAAACATGGGCTTGATTGTATGAGAATTAGTTGTGCTTCCAGTATGTCGTCCCAATAGAGGCTTTATTACGTAATCATGCATAGGTTGTATTTAAATTTTCCAAAATTCCACTATTAAGTTAACAAATAATTTACGTAATCTTGTTTATTTGGAGTAGGTATTTGGCAGCTTTGTCTATAGGAGGTATCCAGAATAATTAACTTCTAGTCAATTGACATTAACTACCTAGTACTGGCATCAGACAGCATGCGCCACGAACCTCCACGATGCAGCTTCCCGGCAATTTCGGACACATACCATTGAGNCCATTGAGATATCGTTCAACCCCTGTGCGTACCACAAATAAGATTGATTACTTGAAAAGAGGCGGTAGCTCTAGTACAACTATTTGGTCGCAATAGAGACTTTACTGCTGAATCATGCATAGCTTATTCTTCACTATTTCGATATTTTAGTATTGAGTGACACAAATATGACCAATGTGTGTACGAAAGATGAGCTTGATTCAAAGAGAATCAGCGATACATCCAGTAGACGTATGTAGTCGCACTAACGGCTTTGCTACTTCATTATGCGTAGATTACATTAATATTTTAAGAAACTCCAGATTTAAGTGAACATATATGTAATTAATTTACGTACCATTGATTCATTAATATTAATGTGGAAAGAGAGTTTAAATATTTGACACAATCAACGAAATTTTTCCAGAGTAACTTAAACTACTGTCTTGTTTTTATTTAATAATAAAGCAACATGTATTATACTGTAATCTTTTTACTTGTTTAAATTAGTCTTTTGTCGCGTACAGTGCCTTGATCAAAAAGGATTTTATTTTTCAAAACAAAAGTTTTGATTGATGAATGTTTTCCTTCCAGTGGTTTTAACCGTGACAAACATATTCGGAATAAATGTTTTCCCTTGCAGGTGCTTACATCTTTTTGGCCTAATTCTGTATATGAACTGGTTTCAGAGCTAAAAGAGAAGGTTCATACTAATCTCTAGTCTCTTGCTCTGATTCTGGAACCAAGTTGCTTCCTTAATAATGAAAGCACGCACGAAATCCCTTTTATGCTATCCGAAACACTCTAATACTTGGTGAGACTGGCAAATTTAAATGTATTTTTGTTCGATTGTCAGTGGTATCCATTATGCATACACAGGTTTCTGAAAAACATTGCAGTGTCCAAGGAGATTTCTAGGAGTTCTACTAAATCCTCTTCAGTGTCTCGATGATTATCCAATTTCTTTTACGACTTCTGGATATCCCTGACATGAACCTTTTCCACGATTTACATTAGCTGATGAATATCCGTTGCATTTGAACTTTCTAAAAACTGAAAGTCAGTCACTGCAAATGATTTTTTCCATCGTATAATTCTGTAATACGTCCATACTGTATGGTTTAAACAAGAAAAAAATCAAGTAAAAAGGTAACAGTCCGCTAAAGCAGACAGTATTATAGACATCGCTTGTTAGTTAAAAAAAACCGGGAAAGCACATTACATTAAATTACTCTTGATTATTTTCCTTAATTATTGAACATTTTTTGTACTCTCTTTTTTTGGATCACATAGATATATGATTTCAATGAATCAATAGTACGTACATTAATTATAATTTTTCTCTTAATACTGAAATTTAATAAAATTTGAATGTCAAATTTGCATGATTAAGCCAACCCTCTATTGAGACCACATAGGTGTACTGGAGGACCCTCTGATTTTCATGCAATCACGCCCACANTTTCTCTTAATACTGAAATTTAATAAAATTTGAATGTCAAATTTGCATGATTAAGCCAACCCTCTATTGAGACCACATAGGTGTACTGGAGGACCCTCTGATTTTCATGCAATCACGCCCACATTTGCTTCACAAATTAATTATACTTATATTTACTCACTACTGAAATTTCGTTGAATTGGAAAGACTCACTGAAGTCTGGAGTAAATTGACTGTGTGACTTGTCTGAATTTATTAATTATGGAACTGTCAGGAAACTGGTGTAATACCATATTTCAATAACTTGTGGTAGATTCACTGATTGCTCATTTTACTGAAATTCAACACTAAAGTTCGTTTGGGGGTACCCGAAATTTTTTGCCTATTTCACGTTAACTTGAGTGTATCATCGAGATATCAAAATAGTATAGGAAAACCAAAATTCAGTGAGATGCGCTGAATCCAAAGTCAAGTGAAATTTGCAGGAAAACTTCACTGGGAGCCAAATCTCGAGAATATGGATTGCATTGATTGCATTGCTCATTTCACCTCGTTTAAAAATAGCAAACTTGTTTTTATGGTTGATTTCCCCAGTTCTTGGTTTCCTGGTTCTTCACTCAAAATGCTCGATTCCAAAAACTAACAATCCGAAAGCTAAGAGTTATGTAAAAATCGCTAAGATTGAATGCAAATAGCGCCACCTGGGTATAACCCTTCTAATTCAGCAATTTACTTGATCAGATCCAAAACTAACGTAGAGCGGGTTTTGGTGATGGTATTTCCTAAAAGTAGATATCATCAGCCTAACATTGCAACTAATATTAAGGAAATCAGTATTGTTTATCTTTGATTCCAAAATTAAACTCTGAATGAACTTTTCATATTCTAATAGCGTGCTTTGAAATGCATGAAATAGTTTCCGTGCTACATTGCACCTATAAATTTTCAATGCCTGCTCGATGCCAAATGCATCAAATCAATTTGCTTTGTTTTGTGGTTTTTTATTTATATTACTTCTAATCTCCGTGGCCTGATTTTCATTGTAAACAATTTTCAGAGGGAAGTCTGTTTAACTCTATCTACAAATGATCTCATTGCTTCAAAAAGATTCAGCGAAAATTCATTTAAGAACTAATTAAATATAAATTTATTCGGTGACTTCTACATTTTGTAATTTCTGCAACTGAAAATAAACAAAAACTTTGGTCTGCTAATGCACATTGATAAAATTAATTGTATATTTCACTTTGAACAGCTTTGATTCCTTCTTGAAATTGTTAGCAAACATTGTAAGAGAAGGAGCCGCAACTGGGAGTATTTTTTGCCAATCCATGTAAATGCGGAATTGCCACCACATCACTAATTGTGTACACAATGCTGCTTAGGTCGCGATTGTGATAAATACCAAATACCAGGCCATGCTGAGTACTGGCACTACGCATGACGCCAAAAAAGGAAGAAACCAAAATATGAGTGATGGGGTAGTGTAAGATAATCGAGATATATGTGAATAGCAATAAGGCTCGATACGACCAATGAGCTTCAGTCTGCCTATATCAAAAATAATATTGCGAGTATACAGATTGACAGCAACAACCGCTGCAAGTACTACACCACGCATCAGCAGATGTCGATGAGTATATGAATTGCATCCACGATCTGCCTTGCAAAATGCAACTCTGAGAAACATGGTGAGCGATTGGAGACTTATTGTTTGCTGTGCTATCTTCATGGAGGATGATGCTGTAACCGGTGATGACCATTTTATATTAGCCCCTTACACATCGTTTACAAGATCTTGTATACTGTTGGTAATTCAACTAGCGACCCAATCTATAGACTGTGTCAAATGTGGGCAAAGATGGAAGACACGCGAATAAATATTCACTACTTTTCCATAAATTCAAAGGCCCCTTTTGACGCTCCAATAAGGATAACCTATACGCTATCATGTCTAACACTGGACTCGCGAAAATACTAATAAGGCTTTAAGCAATGACATAAAAAGAAGTGGTGCTTACTTCGAGTTCATCGAAGAAAATGCGAATTGCAGCTAAGTAATTGAGTAAAACAAAAATATTTTTGAGAAAAAATCATTTGGTCTTTCGGCTGCACGGCTCTAAAGTATTCCTAAGATCTAACGCTGATTGTGGTAATGATTCTCGAGAAGCATATCTTTTGTTTTTCAATTTATGTTATCAAAATGTTGCCATTTAAATTGGTGAAAAATAGTTAAAGATACCTTAATTTTTGAGGGGATACACATTTGCGATTATCATAAATCTAGAAAAAATAGTGAACCAAGATAAATTCAAACTCTAACGAATGATACCCTTGCAAGCAGGACATACTTTTCATAGTGCTTGTACACAAAGGAAAATCGGCAAGTTATACCCGACCAACTAAAATGTTACTCGGCGAGAGTTTTAAGACGTTGCGACTACCTGCAGACAAATTCTGTGTATACACGAAAAACTCTTCATTCTAGAAGAATCGTTCAACAGACAGAAAGATCATATGTATTCACCATCACCCAGAAAAGCATCCCAACTCATCCCGAAAAATGAAAGAAGCCAGTATCCCGCGTCTATAATAGTATGGGGGTTAATGAGGTACTATGACATTACCAAGCTCCATTCAACAAAAGTATATCAATCGGCCATCCTGGAAGCCATTCTAAAGCCTCCTAACCACTTAATCTTCGTCAACAAGCCGTGGAGTGAATTACAGATTTTCGTGCATATGAGGTGCATATTAGAGGGCTCTATTCGAAACTGAATGGTTGAAGCGAGCCACTCTCAGTGTACTGTACAATTTCCCTAGTCCTTAAGTGCACTTCGCAATAGCTGAGGCACCAGTTTGCAAAACATACTGGATGGCAAATCAAAGTCATTTCAATTAAGGTATTCTAAGTTTTGAATACCTCCTTCATCCCAAGAAAATAGGCTAGGTATACAGAATTTGAGTAATACAAACCTCCCTAAACCTGCCTGAACGACAGATAATACAGCAGAGGTTAATTAAACTAACTTTAATCTTGTTAAATCTATATTTTTGACCAGTATAACCGTATCACATACATACTCATCGGAAAAAACCTGGTTTTTAAACATAACTTAATGCTCCCTATGTTTTTGGGTACGTAATATTGATTGCTTTATCTCAATGGCATCGTGATCGCATAATTTATCAAGTATTTACCTATGGAAAATACGAATTAAAAGAAAATCTTTATTACTATCAAATCAATGATACTTGATGCATTTCTGAGCAAAATAAGTTGTAAAAATTTTGCCGGAAATGCTGTTTTTTCCTGTACTGCATCGTTTTTGCCCAATCCACTGTGTATCCCAATATAACATATGGGCTGAAAAGTGCGAAATCTAACACAAAAAAAAACATATTCTTTTGATAAAATTTTATTTCATTACTCATTATAATTTCCTTCGAAGCCAATACAACGATTAAAGCGATCAGAAAATTTTTCAAAACCATTTTTAAAGTATGATTTATGTTTAAGCCAAAAGAAACTTAAATTTTCAAGATAACCACTTCATCGGCTCTAAATTTTCTTCCGGTGAGCAATCGCTTGAAGTCTGACAAAATAAAAATGCCCCAAGGATGCGGAAGCAATTCGAGGCCCCATCAATTCTACAAATTGATGTCTTTTTTAAAGATTTCGTGCTACAAACGGTTCAATAACGCTAATTAAAAATCTGTGATAATTGTTTTCCCTTTTCAATATAATGGATGAATATAACACCATCTTTATACCAAAATACTGATGCCCTAGCGTTGCCAACCTACTACAATTCTGCGTGCTTTGGAGGTTATGTATTATCCAACGTCACATTTTGCTTCATAATTTGCGGTTTTTTGTGTTCGAACCGCTTCAAAAACTGATCGGAATCATAAATACGCTGTTGTTTTTGGGCGGTTGTCAGCTTGAGCTCACTCTTTTTAGATAGAGCTCGCATGCCTAAATTCGCGCTTTATAGTCTTCGAAATTTGTTTTGTGGAATTTTTTAATTTTTTCGTCGTTACGTCGGCCCTCTTTGGGGCGTCCATTACGTGCATCGATCTAGGTGCTTATTTCGCTTCGTGTAACTTAACTTAATATTTTTTACTTCAAACAAGACTTAGTTTACAAACGAACTTAAAAACTAGATCTGCAGCCAAATTTTTCGGGACTGCAGCAAATATTTATATTTTGAGGAACAAGTCTCAATAAACCATAGTTATAATAAAACAAGTTATAACAAACCATTATTTCAATAAATTCTTTTAGCAAATATATGCAAAATGTTAAAATATATAGATAAAAACAAAATAAAACGAGCTAGAAACATGTTTATAAAAACATATATTTCTTGTTCAAATCTAATAGTTTTTTTTTAATTTTATATTTTAAACTTAACACTATTACTACCAAAAGTGTCAAGACACCTTTTAAGAGCGTTGACTTGAAATCACCTTTAAGACGTTACTATACTTATCATTCATAAATTTGATTAAACTAATGGAATTCTAATAAAACTTATGGCATACCTACATAATTATTGTAGAAAAATTTCAATTGGAAATAGAAGACGCAAGAGTATCAGGTTGATATCAATGTCTGTAAACGAAAAAGAAAAAAAACGATGAACGCGATCATTTTGAAATCGCAATGGGTAGGACAGTATGGACAAAAAAAAAATTTTTTCTCTACTTCCAGATCATTCCTTCGTACTGTTTTTGGAGCTGTTTCGAGTTACATTGGGTAATATTATGACAAGAAGTGCGAACCCAGTATTTGATATACTATTCGACAAGGCATTTATAGGCATTTTATATTTACATGCTGCCTATAAGCAAAAAATTGTTAACGCATCGTTAGTATGGAACACAAAATGGGGTCCTTAATTTTTTTTCCAATACCATGACTTGTAATTTTTTCATTGAAATTCGAAGATTGTTGCGTTTTGGTAAAAAATTAGCGAAGCCAATTCACATTTCAGAAAACAATGGAGCTTGACTCGAAATAAATTAGAGGCATTTTATATTTACATGCTGCCTATAAGCAAAAATATGTTAACGCATCGTTTTTATGGTACACAAAATGGTGTCCTTAATTTTTTTTCCAATACCATGACTTGTAGTTGTTTCATTGAAATTCGAAGATGTTTGCATTTTGATAAAAAATTAGCGAAGTCAATCCTAAGAAGTGAATAAATTTTCTTTGGTATCTAACGTGTGTTACGCATTTATTGAAGCTAATCAAAAATGTTTTAGTCCAGACAAAAATATTAGAGTTAACGAATAATTGTTCCCAACTAAATCAAAATGTCAGTTCACGCAATACATGCCTAACAAGCCACATAAATTTGGTATAAATTTTGGTGGGCATGTGATGTTAAAAGCAAGAAGGAAAAGACGAAACAAGACAGCCGTCCTTTCGATTGGGTGCGTCTGTCGTTTTGAAGCTTGTTGAACCATTGACTGGCAGCGGTAGAAATGTTACTACCTACAACTTCTTCACGAGTAGTTCTGTGGTAAAAACTCTTTTATAGATAAAAAGGTGTTTTTGGTGGAATAATACGCAAAAATAGGAGAGAATTGCGAAGATGTGTAAAAATACAAAACTATAAAATGAACGCTTTTCAGTGTAATTTTACGCAACAAATCACTTGACTCTATGAAACTAAACCGAAACAAACGTACTTTCATTAAATTCATTGCATAAATCTGTAATACTAGGAAACAAAAATAAGCGTCATTCGTTACAAAGAAATGACAGGTGAAAATATTTCACATAGAAATTTCTTATTCCAGTTAGGAGAGGAACTATCAACTGCATACAAATAATGACATAAGAGAACAACAAAAAAGGGAATATCGTCAGCAGCCACATGTACAATCGGTTGCTTTTTGAAAGGGGAAAAGGCACAAAGTAAAGTATATTTTCGGTAATAGAGCAATTACATTTATGCCCAGTGCAAAAATAATCCTGCGCTAATTGCTTAGCAGATCAGCCGTTCAACAATAAGTTGTATTGAATAATGAAAATATTTTGTTACATCGTTTTTAAATCATTATTTTTTAATTATTAATTTTCCATGCCTGAATGTTGAAAGATAGCGAAGTACATAAATAGGAATTAATAAATATTAATTATGAAAAAAAATGAAATTAAGAGTAACGTTAAAAGCTATTTCATTAGTAATTACCTAAGATGACCAAAAGACAGCTTTTGATTGAAATAGTTATGTAAGATGTCAAAATCTTGTTAGAAATAGTGTTAAAATTGCCGCAGTTAAGGTTTTGGAAGAGAATTTAAGATGTTATTTATTTTATGTTTCCTTTATTCCAAGTTCTAATAAAGTTTACTGAAAATCCCAGCGTTTGCTATGAAAAGCAGCTGTGGCAGATGTGACAAATTTTTGAATGGCATCGCGAAAAGTGATTTTATTTTAACTTAATATTATTTAAGAAACTTGTGAAAATCTCTTATGAAAACAAAATGAGAAGAAACGCGTGATGACAATGGACAATTACAGTTAAACGTAGTTGAAAGCAAAGGCAACTTTGTATCTATAATTTTAAAGAAAAAAGTTGTTTGAAAAGATGTGCAATGTGGGATATCTTGAAGCTCGGACAGCAGTGGACACAGAAACTGCCAAATTGAGTGAAATATAGTGGCCACAAGAATAGCTTTAATTACGTAAAGTGGTCTTTGACTGCTTTCAAATTTAAATTACACGTTTAGGTTTGCATTCGGCTTTCTGTAAAGTACAACAAACTTGGAGCATACTTTATTTTAAGAAAACTTTACAATCTCAAAGGCACGTGTAGTAGTATTTGTAAAATAATTTCATATGTGTCAAGAACTGTAGCCTCCTAGGCGAAGTAGTTTCTAATTCCTACAAGAGTTTGGGACTTAATTCAGTTTATTAAAAGCAACTCCAAACTTCTAGCTTTACGGTGTCTGATTCTAAACTATTACTGATTATTTTGTTTAATTCAAATATTGTCATTGGATATTTTATTATTGTTGGCATTGAAACCATACTTACCATCATCAAGGATGTAATTGTGGTCGATCAGGCTGAAGTAAATGCTTTCTTTTTTTTTTTGCTTCTTTTAATGCGACCATCACATGCTTTGAAGTTCGAGTACAGTCCACTCATGTGAAATGATTGTGCTATGTTTCTTGCATCGTCACATTTCGACAGCTTTCTCATAACTATTATTCATATATGATATATATGATATGTTTCCTTTGATACCTTTTTAGACTCAGCTGACTCGATAAACTTCACTTTCCGCCTATCCAAAGTTATTTTGGGGCGTCCACTGCGTTCATAGTCTTTGGTGCTCATTTCGCCTCGTGTCGACTTACCACACTACGCCTGAATGATTTATTTGGCCATTATAAAGTCCGAAAAATGTTTATCTAATAAATAACGTTGATCAAGCCTAAACTTAGGTTAAACAGTCTTTATATCGCTAAAAAAAAGTAACTTCATTCAAAATGATCAATCTCACAAACTAATAGTGCGATATCCGCAAATTTGTTAACGTGTCTTTGCAAGATTAGAGTTAACTAGAATTAGTATGGATTTAAAACTAGTATTGCCATCTGTGTTTTAGGCTATTATGTTTTCTAATCCAACACTTATAAGTTAAGTTGAGGAGATAAAATTCAAACCCAATATTTTCGAGAGCGTCTAGATATGGTTTAGAAAAACAATGGACACCTGGAAATCTTGAGTTTTACATTGACGGGTTGCCTTATTCGCGTTTTAAATTTTATTGCTCTACAGATACAATAATTTTTTGGTAAAGTATTCTTAGTTTAAAATAATTTACTTTAAAATCATTAAGAATCATAAAAATTTCCGTATTTGAATGATAAATGGGTTTTATGCAGTACGTTATAAATACCGATTATATAAGGAGTGAACCAGAAAAAATGTACAATTTCTACACCTTGAATA